>APFE030509129.1:52501-112642 GCA_000404065.3 Pinus taeda | reverse complement strand
GGCAAAAGTCAAATCTTCTTAACAATGAAGATCAACAATTTATAAATGATTGTGAGTTCATTCATATTGATAGTTGGACAAAAGATGATAACCATATGTCTATGATTTTTAATCGGGTAGACGGAAAGAGTCATAGCCAAATACTGACTTATGATGTTGTTGTGAGAAAACTAACATATGAAGACAAAAAAACAGAAGGAGAGATAGTTAACATTTATCAAAAACCACAATTATTGATTAACTATATTATAGACATATGTTCAATGAAGGAGATTGGGTTTTGGATTTATTTTCTGGCTCAGGTAGGTTTTTCCACATGGAATTGAATTTCAATATGTTCTTTTTTTTAATTAATATGTCATTGTACTAATTTACTTCATTATTTTTTTGTGCTTGATAATTAGGTACAACACTAGCATGATGCCTTCAAAAAGGAGGAAATTGCATTCCAATTGAGAAAGATCCATTACAATGCAATTTCATTCACCAAAGAATTAATGCTCTTCAATTTCTTCCAGATGAAATGCAAGAAATTTGGTTGAGGAAAGGAGACTTTAATGAATCACGTGTGGCAAAAAAGGCAAAGGAACCCCAACCACCATTACATGGAATGTTTGGAAAGACATATATTGGGAGATTTGCAGACATCAAAGACCCATTAGAAGAGGAAATTGAGCAAAAGGAAGCAGAAAATATTGTGGAAGATGACAATGATGAAACTCTAGAGGACGAAGAGTTTGGATTACGTGACATTTTTGATTAAATTTAAGTTATACCTGGAAATCAAGCTTTGCAATGTTTTGACTCTGACATTTCATGAAAAGAATAATCAAGGAATTAACGTTGTTATGTGTTCAATATTTGTAATTTGTGATTTTCGCATTGATTTTTAAGTTAATTATTATTTTTTGAAAAAAAGTTGTTATTATTATTTTTTTGACATGAAATTCATAAAAAAAACTATTATTTGACTTTTTAGTTAATATTTTTGTATAAAAATTGTGATTTTGACATGTTAATTCTAGCAAAAAATTATCAAAACGTTTAGTTTTATTGTTATATTTATGTTAAAAATGGTTATTTTTATGTCCATTGTTAAAAAATGTTGTTTTTTAGAGACAATTATTTCATGTGGATTGAAAAATTAATTAAGGATGTATAAATATGTAGATTATCTAAAATTCAAACTATCGACTTTCTAATTTAAAAACGCAAAACAATAAAAACCACCTAAAAAAAAAAAAATTAAGATAGAGAACAAGAAAATATGAATAAGATGACGACTTCAAAAACTATCAAATTTAGAAAATAATTTTTCACATTTCACACACTAGAAAATTAAAAGTCAAAAAATAGGTCTTTTAAAAAAAAGGTGTGATGTAAAATACTCACTTTTTAAAATCAACATGAAAATCACTACCATTCTAAAACTTGATTTCATCCTTGAACATGAAAAAAAATTAAAGTTCTAAAAACCATGTTCTAAAAAAAACATGTGTATTCTGCATCACCACTTTTGAAAATCGGGTCAATTTTTTGCTATCTCTACGAAACGGGTAACAGTATCAGTTCCCGTTTCAAAGTTTACATTGTTGAGAAAAGACCATTCAACAAGTTGTCTTTGACAACACTGAAGGGATCAAGGTAGAAGAACCAGTAGAGTTGCAAGATAACATGAACGTGCAATCAACCGACATCAACCATGTTCCAGTACCTCCTTCTCACACTATAATTAGCAAATCTCTTCAAGTGCTTGTCACAAATAAGGACCACCAAGACAGGGAGAACAGAAACAACGAAGAACACCAAGGAGAGGGAGAAGGCCCTCGACGCAATGTTAACTTCTTTGGAGGAAACAACCCGGAAGAACCAAGGGGAGGACCAGAGGAATACGATGAGGAAACTACCTTCGGGTTCCCTATTCTAGATGTGACTCTTAACATCAACATGAAAAACATCCCAATGGCATCTCTTCCTCTATTCTATGGTAAATCACCTGAAGATCCCGATGCATTTATTTTTGAATTCGATATTTTATGTTGCAATTATAATTACTATGAGGATGTACATAAACTTAAATTGCTTCCTACCACTTTGAAAGATGCAGCCCTTAGATGGTTCATGAGCCTAGGCGAACACACTATATACTCGTGGGATGACATGAAATCAGTCTTCCTTAAAAAGTATCAAGATTTTTGTAAAAGTGGGGACATCAACGATATCCTTAGGATGCAACAAACAAAAGACGAAAACCTATAGGAGTATCTTGAACGATTCCTATATAATTTTAACAAACCCTATGGGTCAAACTTAGATTAAAAGACTATCAAAATTGTGTTCCTAAAAGGACTGAGGGATAACTGCATTGAAACATTAAACCTTATTAGCAGTGGGGACATATATAAGAATCCATTTGCTGAAGTAGTTGAGCTTTTTCGTGCCTATTCTAGGAGCTAAGCTAAAGTAAGAAAAAATCTTTGTGAACTTAAATATAACTCTAAAGACTATGTGCTAAAGAAAATTGTGGCTAATTTTGTTACGAGAGTCGAAATAGGAAACTTATTAGAAAACTTTAAAACTGATATACTCAACACAATTAGTGACCAACTAGACACTAAGAAAATCAAACAAAAACAAGAGGCTGAAAACGCAGCCATGGCAGTCTTTTGTCCTAAGTGTAGGCGCAAACATCCAGATAGGTAATGTCCTTTAAATTCCATTGAGATTTATGGAATCTATACTCTAGAACACCCGACCTAGAAGTGTCCATCACTTCCCAGCCTACAGGCTATCTACAAAGGGAACTTTGAAACCATTGACCAATCTCAAGCCACCAAGAGACCCATCTGGAGAGGTCAGAGTCTAAATGTGTTTCTAGATCCAAATTCCCAAGGTTATGGTCAGACTCAGCCTTGGACCTTCCAAACATATTACCCTCCTTTGGATACTCTGCAACCACAAAACACTCCCTGGAACCATAATTGGAGGAAAAACCCCTATACCAACGCCTATCAACCCCAAACTCAATTCTATGCACCTTACCCAAACATGCCAAGTACCTCTTATAATTTGACCATGCAACCTTATCAACAAGGGCATAACTTTAACATGTATCAAAAACCCATGTTGTCACCACCTCCTTTGCATCAGTTGTTACCTACACCTTCTAACCCATCATCCTCGTATGCACTTTCTACCTTGAACCCACCCCGACCTATACTGTTGCCTACACAACCCGTACCTAACCCAAGTCATAATAAGCCACCTCAACCTATACAAAACATTGATATCCAACCTTTTCCTACATATATGATCACCTCCATTCCTATGAATGAAATCCAGTTACGATCAGGAAAGAAAGTTAACAAAGGAAAATCAGTTGTTGTTATCTAGGAAGAGGTTCCCTCCACATCATCTGAAAACCATTTGCAAAATGAAAAACAACAACAACCACAGAAAGAAGAATCAAATGAACCACCATACCTAGAAAGATTGGTTGTAAAGAAAGAAGAGACCTCGCTTGAATATGATTTGGAAAACGAACTAAGGAATGTCTGCATTAAAATTCCACTTTTACAAGCAATCAGAGACATTCCTATTTACACCAAAATTGTCAAATATCTTTGCATTAAGAAACCGAGGATAAAGGGGCATAAGAACCAGTACATTAAAATCATAAGCCAAATGTCCACTATGATTTCTAACTTGCATGCGAAGTACAATGACCCTCAGAATCCCATTGTCACCATTGAGATAAACAGAGTACTTCTACCAAATACCCTCGTGGATTTAGCAGTAGAAATAAATGCAATGACCTATGAAACAATGACATCTTTACAGCTAATGGACTTAAATCCACCCGTATCCTTCCAGAAATGGCAGACAAATGCATCGTTAAACCAATGGGAACCCTAGAGGACATAGTGGTCACTATTTCTTCTTGGAAATATCCCATAGATTTCATTGTCATTTCTCAAAAAACCTCTAGGCCCAGACACCCTGTGGTTCTGGGACGACCATGGCTGGCAACTACCGATGCCGTCATAGGATGTAGAAATGGAGAAATGATTATTTCTAATGGTCCCCACAACCGAACTCTGTCTATTTTTCCCCATGCTCAGACAGCTTCTGAAGTACCATTATGGCTCAAGAACCCATATGGAGATGAAGATTGTATGTTTCTTTTGTTGTCATTAGATCAGTCTATAGGTCTCTAGGAGAATTCTGATGAACATGTTTTGGAGCAGTTTTTAGTTGATATCTCTTGTATCGATTATCCTATCTCTTTTAATGGTTATCAGCATGTGTTTAGTGATGAGTTTCAGGAAACTTTCCATCCAGTTGTCTTCACCTCTTTTGCAGCAATGGAGGAAAGCTAGGAACCCACCATAGAACCTGTAGAAACTTTTGAAGGAAATATCTTGCATATTAGTACAGGATTGACTGCATAACAAAGGCAAGAGTTGATGAGTATGATTCGCGAACAATCTGGAGCTTTTGCATGGGATTACTTGGACATGAGGGGCATAAATCCAGACATCTGCATCCACCATATTTATACAAATGAAGAAATGAAACCTGTTCGGCAACCACACAAGCATATGAACTCAGCATTAAAAGAAATTGTCAAAGATGAGCTTCATAAACTTTTGGGTGCAGATTTCATCTACCCCATTTCTGATAGTAGGTGGGTGTCACCTCTAGTTGTGGTTCCAAAGAAGAATGACAAGTGGTGTATCTATGTAGACTACAAAGAATTAAACAAGGCCACATTGCATGACTATTTTCCACTACCCTTCATTGATCAAGTCCTCGACACGCTTTCAGGTAAGAAGTATTTTTCTTTTTTAGATGGGTACATCGGTTACAATCAAATACAAATAGTTGAAGAAGACCAAGAGAAGACTACATTTACATGCCCTTGGGGAACGTATGCATATAGAGTCCTCCCCTTTGGTATTTGTAACACCCCTGCCACTTTTCAGAGAGTTGTACTTGCCATTTTCTATGATTTGATCCATAACTATGTGGAGGTCTATATGGACGGCTTCACAATTTATGGAGATGAATTTTCATAGGCTTTAGCAAATCTAGAGAAAGTATTGATTCATTTTCAAGAAGCTAATCTAGCCCTTAGTAGTGATAAATGTAAGATGATGTAAACTAAGGGGATTGTTCTAGGCCATCATGTGTCACTAGATTCAAGTTTATTCAGCAAAAATCGAGGTAATATCGCATATCCCTATTCCTAGTTCTCAAAAAGAGGTAAGAATTTTTTAGGGCACGCAGGTTATTATCGACGATTTATTGATAATTTCACTCGAATTGCAGCACCATTATTAAAATTGTTAACTAAAGATGCTGACTTTGTATGGAATGTTGACTGACAACAGGATTTTATGGTACTAAAGGAAAAGTTGTCCACTGCTCCGGTACTGAGAGGATCAAATTGGTCGTTACCTTTTCATATTTGTAGAGATGCTTCAGATACTGCACTAGGGGAGGTCTTGGGACAAAGGGAGGATAAATTTCCCTATGTTATTTATTTTGTCAGCCAAAATCTTTCTCCTGCTGAATTAAATTATACGATTACTGAAAAATAGTTGTTAGCAGTTGTGCATGCTATAGGAAAGTTTAGGCATTATATTACTGGTTATGAGACATTTGTCCATACCGATCATTCTGCTATTATATTTTTAATGAATAAACCTATTACTAACGGTAGGATAACATGATGGTTGTTGCTTTTACAAGAATTCAATATAATTGTAATTGATAGGCCTGGAAGGGATAACTTGGTAGCGGACTTCTTATCTCGTTTGAACATTGTGCAGGGAAGCATGCCAACACCAGTGCCTGATGAATTTCCAGATGAAGCATTATTTTCCATTTCTATTATTACTCCTTGGTTCATTGATGTCACCAATTATCTGGTATCAAGGAGATTACCTCAAAACATTTCGTCCTAAGAAAAACATAATATAGTGCAACGTAGTGCTAACTTTTCTTGGATCGAAGGGGATCTATTTTAAACCAGGCCAAACTTGATTATGAGGTGATGTGTGCAGGAAGATGAAATGTATGATGTGTTGACAGCATGTCACAACAAGCCTTGTGGTGGCCATTTTTCCGATAAAAGGATTGCATACAAAGTTCTTTGTACTGGATACTATTGGCCTACATGTTTTAAAGATGACAAGAAGTTTGTTTTGAGTTGTGATGCTTTCCAACGAATGGGGAGACGAGTTGCCTCTGATGAAATGCCTCTTCAACCATAAATTGCCATTGAACCTTTTGAGAACTGGGCATTGGACTTCGTAGGGCCCATCTCCCTAATGTCAAAGAAGAAGAAAATATATCTTGGTATGCACTGACTACGTCACCAAGTGGGTGGAGGCTAAAGTATTGTATGCTGCTATTGAAAAGGCACTAGTAGAATTTTTGTTCGAGGACATCTTTACAAGATTCGGTGTGCCTCGTGAAATTGTCACTAACCAGGGTATACAATTTACATCAATGTTTGTCAAGGCACTCATGGAGCAGTATCAAATTAAGCATCACAAATCGACTGCTTACCACCCACAGGCTAACAAGCAAGTGCAGTCCACGACAAAGTTTTGGAATCCATCCTCACAAAAACTATTCAACTACATCATATGGATTGGGCAGATAAGTTACTGGAGGAGCTATGGGCTTACTGGATCACTTGGATAAATGTGACAGGACACACACCTTATGAGTTACTCTATGGTAAACAAGTGCTCTTGCCCATTGAGTTCCAAGTAAAAACATTCAGGACTGCCACCCAGTTGGGCATGAATTTAAATGAAGCTCAAGAGCAGATGTTGATGCAATTGAATGAACTTGACGAAATCTGACAAGATGCCTACCATATAATTGCGTTGGTGTAGAGCCAAAGAGCTCGATGGCATGACAAATTTATCAATAAGAAATTCTTTCACCCAGGTGACTGGGCCTTGTTATATGATAGTAAGTTTAAGCATTTTAAAGGTAAATTTTCTACCAGATGGTTAGAACCGTATGAAGTAAATGAAGTTTTTGATAACGGTTCAGTTTGTATTTGTACTATCGATGATGATAAGACTTCTTTTGTAGTAATTGGTCATCGACTTAAAGTTTATCACAAACCACTTTCATGTGATCAAATTTTGCAGGAAGTTCGAAAGGATCCAGGGTTGGAACTGATTCATGCAAATGACTAGCCCCTTCCTGGTTCAGATGATTAATTTCTTTATATTTATTTATGCATATATATATTATATTATATATATATATATAGATATATATATATATGTTATATATTATATTTAATATATTATATTATATTTATTATATATATATAATATATATATATATTATATATATATATATATATAATATAGATATATTAGAATATATATATACAGTGGGCTGTTATTTTTCATATTTATAGGTGGTTCTCCCCATAGCCCATGTAGAATAAAGGAGGAATTCACCAGGAGAAAGTTTATTCCTTTATCCAAACCTGGTGGGATACTTATGAAAAAGGAACTTGTGGAGTCTTCTTTGGAGGCCTTCGGACTCTCTAAACATGAAGCTCCTGAGCATTGAGTGATCCAGGCTCACAAAATTATGTGGACCAGTATTAGTATAGGGATTCCTTAAGTATAGAATTGTTCTTTTCCAGGCTCAAGGAAATGCTTCCGGAAAGGAAACCCTGTGGAGTCTACTATAGCAAATTTAGACTCTCTAAACATGAATTCCTCGAGCACAAACTACTTTAGGCTCACTAAAACAATAAATTAGTGGTAGTTTATGGATCCTTTGGCCATTGAATTATTCTTTTCCAGACCCAAGGGAATAATTACAGAAAGGAAGCCTCCTTGGAGCTCTCTTTCCGAACATTTCCAGCTCCCTAAATAAGAAATGTCCCAGGAAGTTTTCATATTAGGCCTAGTCAAAAACCATGAGATGATGGACAGGTTCTAGTGTTATCCCACAACAGATTTGATGCCAGTTTGTCAAAAGAATTACAGATCTATGTTCTATTTCCTATGTTTAACTAGTTTTGTTCTCAAGTACTTAATGCTGGGCTAGAGTCTTCCTAAGAGTTAGTTGTTTCAAGATTCCAAAATATTTGTAAAGATATGAATGTTAAAGTGCTAATCCTGATAGCAGCACCATCAGTCTCTCAAAAACATATCAGTCTCTCAAAAATATGTAAACTCTATTGCTAAAGCACCAAGAAGTCTTCTCAGATGATTGGATCTCTCAGTTCACTACAAAAATCGGTGTTCTCTGCACAATGAGGAAACATGTTTCAGCCGGTGGATCTAGAAGTCTTTCACACTATCCTTTATACCCAAGATAGTTACAGTGACACGGGAATTGCACTTAACTTACCTAATTTGGTCTCGGATAGTTCTAATGCTCACCAAATTTAATTGTATTACCTAATTTCCTAAAAATTTTGGCTCCATTCCTATTTTCACCCCCACTCCCTAATGTATTGAACTACTTCCCGTTTAGGCTTCCTCATGATTATGGCCCCTATCCTTTCCTCATGTATATTCATAATTCGGGCATGATTTCCCTTGATGGGCACGACATACACCAATCCGTGGGCTGGATGTAAGGTATTAGTCTTTAGAGTACACACAGGTGTTAGTATGATGTGACAAGCAGTCTTTGGTTGAGGTCGACGCTGAGTCTATTCTGTATCAGCGGTCCTTCGTTGGGTTTTTTTCATAGGTGTGATGTTGTAATGATGAACATTTGTCCCTCTCACTCCAGAAGGCAGCCAATGCGTTATTGCTCTCGATGGCCATGACTCCAGCTTGAAATACATGTTCCTTTCTAAGTGTATTACCTTAAGTTCCATTCTCAAAGTTTTAGTTGTTGCATCGTTTCTATTTATTTACGATCACTCCATACAAATTGTTCTCACCGCAGAGGTGTCCCGTAATTTTGATTGGCTGCTAATTGTGGAGTGACATTTTCTATAAGAGAGTCGATTTGTTGGTTCAGCTGATCACTTGTCTGTGGTAGCGAATTCTACAAGTGCACTCAAAATTTGACCATGGGAGTGGATAAGCATGAGCCAACATTTGGTTACTTTTCACGGACCCTTGAATATCAATCTTGTAAGGTGGTCATCGAAGAGAAGGGATGGACAGGCTTTCTCCAAAAGTTTCACGGGTACAACAATGCAGTTACTTTGGCCTTTGCCCAAACGTTTGATGGGAAGAGAGCCAAAGTTGGAAACTTGTAACTCAAGATCACATAGCAGTCTCTAAGCGAAGCAATAAGGCTACCTTCAAGTGGGGAGCATTTCTTCAAGGGTGGCCAATTACACATTCCCAATTGTGAAGTGTTTCTAAAACTAGCTTATTAGTCACTAAGCTGGGCCAAAGGAGTCTTCTGTACCTACATTCAGGATCAATGGCATCCCTTATTAACTATGATCTAGCATTTCTTAACCTGAGAAGAAAGGAAAGACATCATTTTCTATATCATATCAGGCTCTTTATGCATTTTACAGAGGACTGCTCCATAAATACTCCCCATTTCTTGAAATTAAGCCTCCATAAGATGGCCAGGGGAGTGCAATCTAAGGGTAAGAAACCAGAGACTTCCCTCTACCATCATAGTTTGATTAAAATTCTTGTTGTGGCTGAACTGAGTAAGAGAAAGAAGTCTTGGGAAGATTTTCTCATAGAGAACTTTCCAGGAGAAGAGACACAGTTCAAGTGGAGATAGAGGCCTATTGGTAGAACCTTGAAGTTTAGGAGGGAAACCCCTGCACCTACCTCACAAAGTACCCCTACTTCCCCCACTTCTCTTGCCCATTCTGTGTCACCTCCTTCCAAGAATTTTAAAATTCTTGATCCCTCTTCTAGCCAGGCACCTGAGCCTTCAAAGATACGGTTAGAAAAGAAGAAAAAAGAGAAAATGGGAAGGGAGACCTTAACCTCCACAAATGAGCCAACTAAAATTCCCTCAACGAGTCAACAAATTCATCAACCCAAAAACAAGGTTAGGATGACCTTGTTTCTTGCTCGCAAAACTTCAACTCCTACTATAGAAACTTCTATACAATGAAGAAGGAGGACTTGAAGCATGAACAAACCTCCTCACACCCCATCTGCATTTCGAGTTGCCAGTCCTCAACAAGTGTTTGTAACCTCATCTCCAAAGTTCATTGCTCAATCTCCATTATCTTTCCCTCAGTCTCCTTCACCTCCATTGTAGTCCCAAATTCCAGATGACATTGCCCAGGATTTACACACTTCCACTCAACCTTCAGCCAAACAAAAACAACAATTATTTTCACCTAAACATAGTGAAAGTCAAATGCCTAGAGGAAGACCTTCCCAACAATCCATGGCTCCAGCAAGGACACTTGTTTTTTAAGAAGAAAAGAACCTAAGAATTAAGATGATCAGACTCCAAAAGAGGATTGGTAAACTTAAAGATCGGGCTCATAAATTTAAGGTATTGTTTTACTATGTCAGAGGAGTGAATGATTAGCTGCATGATAGTAACTTGATACTCTTCACTTAAAATGATGCTTTGAAGAGAAAGAATAGACAACTTTTGACATGGAAAGAAGATAGGACTCATCCTGCAAAAATGATCAATGCTCAAAAGTTAGCCAAGCAGTTCACCAAATGTTCAGTGCCAATGAAAAAGGGCTTGAAGTCTTGGTCAAGGCAATTTTCCTTTGACCAGACACTTAGGTGATTCAATCTCTTTTTCGTTTGAGATGCGTGAGGACATGCATCACCTCAAGTGTGGGGGAGATGTTGGACTCTGTTTTTGTCTCTGCTCATACACTTTTCATACTACTTTTCTCCCTATTTTAACCTACAGTTGAACTCTTTTCATGTCATTTTGACCTCCTTATGCCTGGACTATACCAAATTCCCATCCAAGGTAAAAGAAATAAAAATGGTGTTGTTTTATCTATTTTGATGATCAATATTAGGTAGTTGAATGTGTGCTTCTTTGTTTACTAATTATTATGGGTGATAGATGTGAATATTTCTCTCATAGGGACCCAAGACTTCTGCATCAAAAGAGAATTTTGCACTCAAAGAAGGAACTGCACTTAAGGAAACAATCGAGAATTGCACTATAGGAAATTACACTTGAAGATTTGCACTTAAGAACGAGCAAGATGGTCAACGTGACCTCATCGAATTAAATAAGGAAGATCGATGCTTCTTATGCATAACTATCTTTCAGCTTCCAAAACAAAATTTTATCTTATCATTTAGATCTTGTATAGCAAATTGTTGGTTTCTAAGCCTTGATTAGAATGGAAATCAGATTGGCATCTCCATGATTTGATTTTTACTAATTGTAATATGTAAACTAGATTATAAATCCTGTAGAAACAATGTGGAAGGGGGAGATACACGCATACATACTGAGGAATCTAAACTCTTTTGTTGTTCTACTGAGATTTATCAATGGAAATTATCTTTGTCTTGGTTTTGCGTTGAAGAAGAAATTGTGATTGCAAGAGTTTATAAATGGTTGATATATTTATCTGATTCTCTTCATCTCACTGTAAGTTTCATACCCAGTAGTGGCAAGGGCCCACCACCATTGGGCAATTTAATCCCATAGCTAGTATTCTATTTGATTGCTTTAAGTTTTAATTCATTTGTCTGAATTGTTTTGAAGAAAAAATAAATCTAGTTTCTAGCATACGACTAATTTTGTTAGTTTGTTTCCAGAGCTTCTGAATTCATTTTGTTTATATAACAGTGTTTTGGAATTCTAGCATTTCTTGCTTTGGTCTCTGAGTGAGCTAGTTTTCATAAGGTTTGATTTGGTTATATAGTGAATAAGTAGATTAATTAGAATTTACAGTTGATTGGATTGAGCATTCACTACAAGTTGATCTCAATAAAAATGCATTCCTTTGATTTCTTTTTAGACACACTCTATTTTGAAAACGAATTAATGGTGAATGTAATGACCTCTGTTCACTTTGTCTTCGACCCAACATGTTGATAGTTTTGGTTCTTTGCTTCTGATCTAAAACACATCTCATAGCCTCTGCGAGATAGTTCTATCTCTTGTTGTACAGCAGCATTTCCCAGTCGTGGTCATAACCCAAATCACAAGCTTGTACGCATGCCTTTCTGAGTGAATTACACAACGATCATGTCAATTCCTCCATAAAATCTCGATTACAAATACTTCTCTGAGCTCGAAGAATATTGAATGAATGTTGTGTGTAAGGTTTATGCAGCAAGAGAATTAGAATTCACAATGTGGAGTATCGACTAATCGATCTCATAGAATCATTGAAACTTAACATAAAAATCCCAGAACTATCAATTGAATTTGGTATTATAATGATTGGCATAATTGAGTTGTTGAGATAGTTAATTCCACTCTCTATTTCCATTCATAACTTGAAAACAAGTAGAGCATGCATTAAGCATTAAAAATTGATTTCCAGAACAAAATTGAAGAATAATAGTTACTAGAGGATCGTTTCTCTCTTTGATTGATTGGATCAAGCAGAAGATTACTTTTAGCTCAAATTTCTATTGGAAACATAATGTAGGTTTGGAGTGACATAGGTTTATTAGTTTGAAGACAAGCTTTCATTGGTTTGATAAGAAGAGTTGGAATCTCATTTAGTTAAGTTTTCCTTTCATGATGGTTGAATGCTAGAGGTTGTATTTTGTTGAGCTAGGGTTTGATAGCAGATTGAAAGTTATTGTATCCTCTTAATTTCAGGCATAGGATTTAGATTTGTACTTAGTCAAATAAGCAAGATGATTGAAATATGTTTTTAGTTGGAAATTCTTCTGAGTTGCACCCAAGAGTGAATCTTATCATAGAGTCTTAAAGATTTAAAGTTACCTTTGAAAGTTTTAGTTTCAAGTCTACTTGCCTTTCGAGCATGCTTGAAGTAGATTAGAATTTGCAACCTTTCATTCAAGAGTAGCATAGGAACAGAATTAGGGTTTTCTTAGGGTTTTCATAGGATTTGAGTTATTTGACAAAGTGTTTTAATTGGAAGTTTTTGCTTAGCATATATCTCGTGATTCAGATTGGGATTTCATAATAGTTTTAAAGTACGGGTTCATCAAGAGTTTCAAAGTTGAAATTTGATTATTGATTCTGTTTGCTAGAATTTGACGAACTGTGTATTAGATTCAGCTAAATAATTTTATAAAGGAAACCATTAGAACTCTGGCCAAGAAATGAATTTAGAAAGCACAATACAACTCGTGTGTTACGAGACTGGATTGACATAAAGATACAAGAGAATTAATACACCCAATAAATCTCTCAATAGGACCTAGGACTAATGCACTACATCCTAGGGTTGGAGGTCTAGCAAAAGCCAAGAGAAATTTTCCTATCTCAAGGAAAATATGTTGTGAAGATATTGGAAATATTTGGGATGGTATACTGCAAGCCCGTGACTACCCCGATGGAGCTTAACTTTAAGAAGTTATGCGCTAGTGCTGCCGGACCTGAAATGGGAAATGCTTATGAGTATCGTCAACTCATAGGAGCACTGATGTTCTTGGTGAACTCTCGTTCAGATATATGTTTTGTAGTTAACACATTGAGCCAATATATGGTTGAGCCTCATCACTCACATTGAACTGGTGCCAAGAATCTTCTGAGATATCTTCAGGGCACAATCACTCATGGACTGAGATACACTGTCGAAGATGTAAGGCTGCATGGTTATGCTGATGCTGGTTGGGCAGGTAGTGTGGTGGATCGCAAGAGCACTTATGGGTATTGTTTCTCTTTGGGTTCTGCTTCGATATCCTAGATGAGCAGGAAGCAGAAGTCAATTGCTTTGAGCACCGCTGAGGCTAAATACATAGTTGCGAGTATGACCTCCTGTGAAGTTTTCTGGTAGAGGAAGCTCTTCAGTGAGTTGTTTGGACATGTGTTGGATAACACCGTGATCCTCTGCGACAACTAGAGTGGGATTTTATTATCAGATAATCTCGTATTTCATAATCACTCCAAGCACATCGATATCAGGTACCACTCTATCTGTGATATGGTACAACGAGGAGCAATAAGACTCCATCACATTGGGACTAATGTGTAGGTCGATGACATTTTGACGAAGCCGCTAGGAAAGGTCAAATTCTTAACTTTTCGAGAATGACTAGGAGTCGTGGACAGACCCTCGTGTATGATATGGACATTGAGCTTTAGGAGCTTCAGGGGGCTTGGGGTACTTCTTGGAGTGATGAGAAACCATAAGGTGAGTGGTTCAGCCTTCCCCTAGTGGTCTGTTTTGTATAGGGTGAGTGGTTCGGCCTTCCCCTGTGATACCCCATGGCGACATGTAGGTAGGATGAGTGGTTCATCCTTCTCATGTTGAGACATCCTACCCATTTAGTCTAGGACTCATGGGAAGTACCTCTCATCTAGCCAATGAGAAGGGAAATGAGGATAGGGACCATAGTACTACTAATGGACACATCGTGTACTACAGTACTCCCTATGCTAGGACGATATTGATATGGGATCAATCGGAACTGACTTCGGGTAGTAAGAGTGGTATGACACACTCTATTTATTGGAACTGACTTAGGGTCAATAAGTGTGGTATGAGACACTCTCATTTATCTGGGACTGACTTTAGGTCAGTAGAGAATGGTATGATACATTCTCGATCACTTCTACTTCTTCATAGTTCAGCAGAGCAGAGCAAAGTAGAGCAATTCAAAGAAGTTCATTGATGGCGGAGATAGTACCAACTGACAGATGGATTAGCAGATGGAATTCTCCCTAGTTGAGAAGGAGTGTTAAAATTGGCAACTAGGGATAAAATCCATGTGGGTCACCTTATTTATGGCAGTTGATATTTTTCTTGGATTCCTCTCTCCGAGAGGTGTAGGATTTATCTAAATATCATCCGATTCTGACATGTATTTTTGGAGATATGAATTTATTTATATTCTTGACAATTTGTCAAGGTTGGCCAGCAAGAAAAACAATCATTTTCACCCCCAACTTAACCTCAATGTTGCATATAAAAGGAAGATACCTTGTGGAATTATTTCATCATCTCATCCATTCATCCTTCTCTCTCCTCTCTTGTTTGGGTACTCATTTCTGGAGCTTCTTCTCTCACACATGTGAAAGGACTAACTCTGTTTTCTGACTAGGGCTACATTGACCGAGTTTGACCAAGGCTATAGGAAGGTAATTTAACTAGCATGGGCTCCTCCTTGACTTTACAGTAGGTTTGTTTGCTTCTCCTTGGCAGGCGACATATTTTGGCATGTAAACCGAGGTGATCTAACCTCAGGTTTGACCAGCGTTGACTACCCTAATTGTTGGTTGCAGGTTGACTTCTATTGACCTTCGTTTGTCTAAATCCTGGGACTTTTTTGGGCTGCTTCTTCCTGTTGTTGGAGGCTGAGGTGTTTGGGGTATTGACCGACCTGATTGGAGGTCAAATTTGACTTGTTTGACCAACTTTGATTTTGCTAGTTAGGGTTCGTTGTTGCTGTCATAAAATATCAATTTTGTATATTTGTACTATCTCTCTCTCTTTGCTGAACTATTGAAGATTATAAGAATAATTGATCAAGGGTTTCCCCACATTGGGGTTTGTCCCTGGCTGATGCCACGTATTGTGTCCTCTTGTCTTGGCTTGTCTTCTATTGTTTATGTTTATGTTCTATCTACATTTTTCTATCATGCCGATGTGATTGCTAATCTGGAAATCGATATTGGGCTAATAATAAATTTGAAGTAAATTTCTCTTAAGCATAGAACATACCAAAATTAACATATATACAGCAATAGTGGATCATTTGAGAAATCCTACATTTATGATATAACTGAATGAACATACATATGTTGTTGGACTAATCTGAGAAATTATACTACTAGGCTTTAATCTCATCTTAGTAGAGAGGGATATAAGCCTTGTGTTTATAATTTGTATTTGGTCATAGTATAAAAGTTGAGGCAGAGTTTGTTGCAACATATGACTAGAAGCTCCAGGATTGATCCTTGAGCATAGGATTAGGTGGTCCAACATCCTATGATCATAAACTCATCAAGGAAAAAGTTGAGACAGCTTATAGTTGGGCATAGCTCGGATTGGTGGCATATAGGATTCTACTCATGGGGAAGGGTCAATAGTGAAAGTAGTGGAAGTTATACAAAATTGTCAGAACATAACAGAGACAATGTTGATTATTTTAATTATGATTTAAACCCACTAATACTAGGGCTATTAACATATACATTTATATGATTAGAATTATTGGTCATACTTGTGAAGCTAGGGTTTCAGCTGCAGAAGTTGAAGTACAACATTAGCATTGACAGCCAGAGTTTGATCGTTAAGCAAAAGAAGTTGTTGTGTTTGATGACGAATTTGTGCTAGTACTGCAGAATGGAAAAATCCAACAGGATATTTGATATTATTTATTTTATTGATCACAGTAGGATTCATTCTAAAAATATATGAAACTTGGTGCGCTGGTGTGAGTTGAAGGTTTGAGCCTTCAGGGAATGTTTCATCTTGTTGAGTAGGGTGGAAGGGCAGTGCAAGGCAGGAGATTAGAGTCTCCTTCAATTTGGATCCTAAAAACACTTCAAGGTGGTAAGGTGGTGCTAGGGTAGGTTGAATATTGCACAGGTTGTTGAAGCATCCTTCTAGTTGAAGTTGATAAAGCCAAGGCATTGGAGTGTACTTCCAGTTGGAGTTGGTAAATTAGGGAGTTGGATAGTCCTTTTAGTTGTAGTTGATAAATTAGGGGGTTGGATCCTCCTTCCAGTTGTAGTTGGAGAATATTTGAAGTTGGAGCTTCCCATTGATGTAATCTTGAAAAGCTATATATTAAGAAGCGTTCGGTGGATTTTCTCTCGAAAGGGTTTCCACCTAAAATTTAGGTGTCTATTGTCTTGGATATTGTGCATTGTTGAATGGTGTTGATTTATTTTTTTATCTGATGCTAATGCTAAATAATGCTCTGTAAATTAAAAATTAATTAATTGAAGAGAAATATTGATTCACCCCCCTCTCAGTATTTCTAACAATTCCTTGGCATACTTACTTCTCTTATTGGTGTCTTATTTCTTAATATGAGTACAGGGTTAATTCTTTATAGGGTCATTTAAGGAGTAGCTACCCCTCTATCATTAACCATGAGTCTACTCTTGATAAATAAGGGTAATCATAGTAGTCATGTTCCTTTTTTTTAAAGCATTCCTACTCCTCTTACTTCTTCCAATTGTTGGAAATTGTTATTCTTTGAGGGAGGTCTTTATTTAATCTCATGATTGACTCCTTTGTAAATGAGAAAATTTCATAGTAAA
This sequence comes from Pinus taeda, assembly GCA_000404065.3. Taxonomy (NCBI): domain Eukaryota; kingdom Viridiplantae; phylum Streptophyta; class Pinopsida; order Pinales; family Pinaceae; genus Pinus; species Pinus taeda. Next base: position 95,296 of record APFE030509129.1, on the reverse strand, counting down.
ATTGGTAAGAATGAATAAATTTTTCATGTAGTTCAATGAGGAAACTCCACTTCATGTCATCTTGAATGTGTGCTCCTTAATTTCTTGTTCTTAACAAATTATCGAGTCATCTTCTCGACCCATTCAAACAAATTTGTTTTGCCCCTATTAAGCAACTTTAGCATCAATGTATAATATTCCACTCAATTTATCATGTGCTAAGTCTTTTAACTTGTTTCTTCATGTCCAAAAAGACTAGTTATAAGATATTCTCATAGGGTTTTTTTTTAAATTGTTCACAAGCCATATAAGAATTGATTCCTTCTAGCATAATTATTGAAATAGTTTTTCAACTTTCTCTCCCACCACTCATTGATCTCCTTCTCACTAAGAACCCATGCATGCATGCAACTATTATATAAGGTGTTTGACCTAAATCCCACTATTGGCAACAAAACCAATGTTATAATATATTAGATTACGAAGCTATTATATTCACTCGTAGTTCAACATGAAACCATAATATGCAAGCGTGCATACACAAAGGGAGAGGAAAGAGATAAACCAACTATAGAACCTATAACAAGTAGTGCTTATTAGTATATCTTTCTCTAATTATCATATTATCATATTCATGTCTATTTATATAACTTAGAAGATGGAGATAGTTATAATTTCCATAAGTACCCTAATTAGATGAATGTTTGGATTCCTAGTTGACTCACTCTATTGCATTACTTAATAAGATACTTATAGGCTCCTCCAATAGGCCCTTGTTGGAAGCCTATGATTTCATATACTAGCTTGGATTGCTAGTCTAGTGCTAAATAAATATGATCTAAGAGGCAACATTAATGATTTGACCACCTAATGCTAGCAAGAATGTGTCCAAGATTTATCTAAGGGTTTTGGCTTCATTAAAGGTAGAGGATCCTAGAATAAGGTTCTCATCTACAAATTAAATATGCAAGAGGGATTCTTATTCATTAGAAAATATGAAGCCATAAATCAAGTTTTTGTTTTTTAATGCTTTATGAGAGCATCCCAAACCTTATGTTATGATAAGAAAGAGAAAAGGGGATATTGGAACACCTTTCCTCATATCTATAGAGGGTATAAAAGGGGTCAAGGAAACCCCATTAACCAAAACTAAGAATAAGGCATTAGAAAGTAGGCTTAATACTCAATTAGTCTAGATATGAAAATCTTTTGACATGTCTAGTTTTATTAAAATACCTGGCTACTTGTTGCTTATGATAGTATGGATAACTTCGTGGGACACTAAGATACCATCAAGGATTTGGTTACCTTTGATATATCCTCCTTTCGTTTGTGAGATGATCTAATACATGATTGGATTAAGATAAATTACTATAACTTTGGTGATTATCTTGTAGATAACATTATAGAGGGAGATGAGATAGAAATGGACTATCAAGTTAGGTTTTATTTCCTTTGGGAGGGTAAGTCCCCCTATACATTTTGGATATTATATCATCTTGTATGTTCCTTTCCAATATCCTCCCAATAATCCTTAAGTAAGTCTAGTTTGAGCCCATTTTATCTTAGGGCCTTGCCCAAGGCCATGCGTTTTACAACTTCTATAACCTTCTCATAAGTTATTTGTGTCATAGGGAGGTGTTCTTCTCCTATATGACTAGCTTGGGGATGTTTCTAAGGATGTCATCAGTTTCTTGACTTTGTCATTAGTTTCTAGTTTGGTGCCTTGTGTATTATGTAAGAAGTGTATTTCATTACGATTTCCTCTTTACAGGGTGGTGCAAGGGTAGAATTATATATTTTTGTCACCCTCTTCAAGACAAAAAACTTTGGAATTTTCCTTTCATTAACATTATTCTTGTTGGTTAAATTTTGTTATCAATTCCCTCAACCATTCTCTTATATAATGAAGTCCTTAGTCCTTCATGTGTCCATTATTTCTTGTTGAGTTGCAACCATGTATTTTTCCAATTATCATTTGTCTTGAAAGATGTTTCTATAATCTAAACTATTTGTTCCATTGTTTAAGTTTGTATTTAACGTATTTTAGTTTTTCTTGGAGTTTGTGCATTAGGAATTATCCTCCTTCTACCATGCACCCTTTTTTTCTTGAAGTCTGGGTCGGCAATCTAGAATTTTTTGTATCTAAGTAGAGTAATTGATTGGTTTTATTTTCCCACCCATTTCATCCATATGGGCCAATGGTCCTAGCCCACACTACATAGCATCTTTGATTCTACATCATACCCTTTGTTCTAGAATGTATCTAAGAGTATGAATCCATTCAATCTCACTAGTATTCCTTAGAAAGCCCCTTTCTTCTTGTTCCAAGTGTACAATCCATCTCTTGTGGGAATGTTTATTAGCCCAAGAGAGTTAATGACTTGTTTAAAACACTTATTTTATTCTCCTAAATTCATAATCCCTCCCCTCTTGTCTCCCAAAGACATTATGATGTTGAATTATCCCTTAATGATCCACTATTTTCCATGTAGTATTTCCCCTAATCCTTGAAGGACATTGAGGAAGAATCCTTTAAGGTGGGACATTAGTGATCCATAAATGTTAGTAATTTCCATTTGGCCATGGGATCCTCTTTCCAAAGAGATCCTTGAGATTAAATTAGCTTCCATTGTTAGGTTTATCATGATGATTCAACCTTTATTTAGTACCATGACCATACCTCCCACCATACCATCAAAAATATTTACGAGGAGGTCATTGTTGATTCATCACTTACTTTCTATATTAGCATGGATTTATAGTTTCATCTGATTTCCTATAGAAGCATGATATCTCATTTACTTTGTAAGGTTTTATTTTTTAAGTGGTAGTTCTTTCCTTTACTAGTCTTTTTTTTTTAGAGGTGGTTCATGGGTGGTCGCTACATCCAAGGAAAATCTGGGTAGATCAACCCCAAAGGGAATCTTTTAAAGCCCATCAGCCAACTAGCATGGCCTAACCCCAAGGGCGTCAAGGAGAATTGACCAGGTGACCTCCCGATTGGTGAGGTACTTAACAACGGAGACTCGACCAGTTGAGAAAACCTTTGGGGCTATTCATGTCTCTTATATTCTAGGTTATGATTTTTATCATTTATTAGATGTGGGGTGGATTGGGAACTTAACTAAGAGAAGGTTGGTCTGGCCAAAATTAATCTAAAGGGAGCTTGTTTTTTGTAATTTCTGTTTGACGATCATCCTCCTTGGCTTCTTTATTTTCAAGGAGGAATACTGAAAAATAATGCTCTAAACTAGTCATGGATTCAAGCTAATTTAAAGCTTGTCCATTATTGTTTCTTTATTAATTTCTTATTATCCCTTGTGTCATCCTTAAGCATCAATCCAAGGCCTGAGAGGTGAAGAACATCAAAGCCAAAATTTTAAAACATATCCCTAAGTCTTAGTAGTCCATATTATTGACTTGTTTAACTATGTGGTTGATCCAGGTGGATATTGGTGGCCACCCACCTATTCCAGCTGGAACCCCAACATTGTTTCCTATCAGTTTCCTATTTTTCAACACAATTTCCTATTTCGACAATTTTCTCTTTTTGGCATATTTTGGGTCCTGAAATTTCAGAGCCATTTTGAGGCCCTAAATGGAATTTTTTGGGGAAATGGGAAAACATAAAACTACAAGTAAATATTTGCATTTGAAAGTTTTTTTCCTCGGATAGACCTTTCTAATGGACCATCATGCATGCCAAACGAATATAGTATGCCAAAGTTATGACCCCAGGAAGTTGACGTTCCAACTAACCCCATAGGGGGCCATAAGCTTTTGGTGCTTCTTCTCCTAGGGTTAGGTTTTTGGATAGGATTTCTCATTGTGTATTCATGATAAAAGGGCCTCAAAGCCTCATTGTACCATAGTTCAAAAGGCATGTAACTATCACATCTCTTCTCAGAGATAAGCTACCATTCCTCGATCTAGTTTGCTTTCATTATGCATGGAAACAATTTTCAACATTTGCTATTTATTAATTGAAATTTCGTTTCAGTGTATCTATGTGTTTTTTTTCCAATCATTATTTCATTTCATTCCTTCATAAATCCATATCAATGGTGACCCATGGATTTTCACCTTCTTGGACTTCCCATATCATACATATCACCTACAAAAATGGCGAACATATTGATCCTAGTAACCACTACATTCTTATGGTTGGTCATACATTGGCTAAGATATTTGTCACAACCTTAGACATTCACATCTCTATATGGGTGGAGACAAAGACAATTAGGGCCAAAGGATAGTCAGGATTTATGAGTAACCATAATACCAATAATTATATGTTTACTTTCAATTCCATCATTGATAAGGTTAAAACAAACACATGGGAAATATATTGTTGTTTTGTGGACTTCGACGAGGCATCTGACATAGTCCCTTGAGGCCTATTAGTTGATAGACTTAATACTTTGGGTATTCCACTCTAACTATCATCATCTGTTATGACAATTTATGATACCATTGTTGGAAAAGTACAAGCAAGCACTAGTGAGATAGAGGAGGTTCATATATAGCCTTTCTGGAGTTCTATATATAGCCTTTTCTGGAGTTAGAATTAACCTCATGTAGGCTGACTTGATCAGGTAAAGGCTGACTTGGTGTATAGGTGACAAATGCCTTATTTTACTCAATAATAATTCTTTTTACATGATTCAAAAGTCCAATAAGGATCTCATAAAATGAACAATGACTCTAGTGATTCAATATAAAACCTAGAAGTCCTCAATGGAGACTTTTGACCTAAAACATGATGACCCAAGCATGAAATACATGCTTTAATAAGTCATAATAATAATAATAATAATAAATTATTTTTATTTCTTTTGATAAATACATTTCATTATGACTCAAATACAATTATGAAGATCGAACCTAGTTACATTCTTCAACACTCCCTCTTAACTAGGGAGGTATTCATATATATACAAGTACATGGAAGATCACAAAAAACATAAACCATGAAGAGTTTAGGCACACTCAGTGCCACAGACTAAATTCCTTACCAATGCAATCTCTCTGGGTGGGACTAAGATGGACTAAATCTTTCAGCCTCTCTAGGTACCATCAGGCTTACTTGCCAACCATCAACCCAGGGAACTAGGTGCGCAATGCAAGGTCACATCTCTATGACCAACGCCACCCTCCCTACTTCGGGAACTAGACATCAACATATAGGCCAACTATATATCCTCCCAGTCTACATAATACCTCAACACATCAAATCTCTCCCGATGAAATAGATCGATAACATCGAGCATGCTTCCAAAACTTCAAGAGATTTACCAAAACAATCACAACCCCCATCAAAAACAAACTTTCAAATATACATAAGTAAACACAGAACTTCGGGGTTTTTATGTTACTTCACAAATTATCATAGTAGTACTTAGAGGCTTTTCAAACAAATCTTGACAGAATATTCCTTAATCATATAGTTTTTGTTCCTATTTCGCATGCAACAACATATTCTACAACTGGATCCTTCTTTCCTTCTTTCAGCAACACCTCAATATATATTCTCTAATTTTGTCTTCAAGGTATCCATCATGAATATAATATGCCCTCCCTCTCAACTTGGGAGATATACTCTTTACTTTATCCAGGCTTCCTCCTAACTTAGGGAGATCAACTTCTTTTCCATAACATTGGAGAATCTTGCATGTCTTTAATCCTTCTTATTAAAGTCATCTTGATCGTCATCATTCATATAACTTCCTTCATCATGCTTATCAAATCAACTTTACTTCGAAATATCTTCAACCTATTAAATATTATGTATCTTCACAACTTAAATCACAAGTACAACCTAATACATATAAGAAGCATGAAGTTAAAGATATCATAATCATACAATAATGGAGCCATTAGGCATAAACTACCTAAACTTAGTTAGGTTTATAATAAAAAAGAAACACATACTTCCATACTTTAACCTCTAGCTTGGGTTTTTGTCACAGCCCCTAGATCACATCAGTAACTCAATCAAGATATCAATCTCATTATATCTAGGGTCTCAATATTATTTTAAAAAATATGACAGACTATATTATGATATATTGCAAACACTAGAAGCAATAAGTACATTTCTACAATACATCTAACAATTTTCAGAATTTATATGTTATACTTCTACTAGGATTTAATGCAAACCCTAGATCCCATATTAGAGATACTAAGCCTTAGATGTCAACAAATAAAACCAAGCACAACACAATATAAAGTTTCAATGATATGACCAACTTCTACTAGGGTTTTTTGTAAACCCTAGATTCATCATCAAGGCTAGACAATGTCATTATATCCTAAAATATCAAAACTTCTACTAGGGCTTAGTTACAAACCCTAGAATTTACATACTATGAGCATTAACAATTAGGTTATCTCATATCCATATCTAGGATTTCATAATCATGCATAAACATATCATTATCCACTAGGTAAGCCCAAGACACAAATATCAATACATTTAAAGTCGGACATATAACAATCTAGATTAGGCTATGGTTTTGATCAAACAGACAAACATACACCTAGGGTTTCATTCCTAGGAGCTTACTTTCGATATATAGGGGTTTTTATCATAAATCCTAATTTACTAAACCTCAAGGTCTAGGAATACATTACCATCAAATCCTAAAGGAATACGGTTTCCATAACAATACTAAAACTCCAAACATGACATTACCATCAAAACCCCAAACATCAAAAGAATAGTATTTTCTAAATTTCATCAGTAACCCTAAGTAGACTATGGTTTTTCACATTGACATACCCTTAGGTTAGGTTTTTACAGAGAACCTTTTAGGGTTCCACAAACATGATAATAGCATAATGAATATAATGTTATTAAGGAACTGGAACCACAAAATGAATATATTGGTCTAAACTTAAACAAGAACACAAACAATTATACATATAACCATAAATACATAGATGCGGTAGAAGTAATACTTCATTTAATTAAGATCAAAATACTGAAATATGCTACAGAATGGAAATAAACTAGCTTGGGCGATGGTAGCTTATATCTTAGGAGAGATGTGGTGGATGCATGCCCCTGAACTGTGTTAGAATGGGGCTCAAGGGCCTATTTATTATTGAACAGTAAGGGAAAACCCTAACCCCAGTAGATGGAATGCCAAGAGTTTGAGGGCCACATTGGGGTTAGTTGGGCAGCGAACTTCTCAGGGTCATAACTTGGTCATATTATTTATGTTTGGCACATATGATACCTTGTTGAAAAGGTCTCTTTGAGTACTATAGTATTTGTAGTAGACCATTGTCTATTGTTATGGACCTACTGCAGAGCTCAAAAGATGTCGTTTAGGGGGTCAAAATTGCTCTGGAAGTTTAAGACCTAAAAAGCTACTAAAAATAGTAAATGTTGCAATAAACAAGGAAACAGATGAAATTGACTGGAGGTCTATGTGGAATAGGTGGGTGGCCATCAATATATACCTATATCATTCCTCCCTCCTTAGGAAGCAATGATCCCCATTATATCCAGAGCCTCAATGAGGTGAGGAAATTTCTGTTGAATCTGGTCCCTGGTGAACCACTTGCCCTTGTGAAGGAGTTGGCTTGCTTTTATAACTCAGTATAGTTGGATAATCTATTGGCGGTTCTTCATATGCATGTCCATGATCTAATAAGTTGTGGTATGTTCCATGTTGTTCGGGTTTACCTTTGTTGGTGTTATTTGTTCTGTAGTGTCGCATGTGTCTAGAAATGGTGGAAAATATGGCTGAAGGTAGTCTAGATTGAACACTAGGTGTAGATCAAGGAATGATGGAATGCTGAGCTCAAAGGAATTTTCCCCTACAGCCTTGGTGAAGATGTATGGCCCATACCAGAGCAGACAAAGCTTGTGGTGGGGTCCAGCAAGGCACTCCTTATGCAAATGTAGCCAAACTTCGTTGCCCACCTGGAACTTGTGCGACACTTGATGTCGATCATGGTGTTTCTTGTACTTAGCATTGGCTTTGTCCAATATATCATGGACCTAAATGTAGATGTGTTGAATGCACTCAATCAAGTTGCTATCCCTACTGACTTTGAACTAGACGTGAGCTAAATCTGCTTGAGTAGTTATAAATGGTATGGCCACATCAATGGGATATAATGGTTGAAATCCCAACCCTACCTGAAAAGGGTTGTGGCTCGTTGAGCTATGGAGATCTCTATTGTAATTGTGTTAGACATAGGGGAGTATTTCATCCCATGTGCATGGATGCTTTGAGTTGTACATGTGTAGAACGTGTATGATCATCCTGTTGACGACCTTTGTTTTGTCATCAGTTTGGGGGTGGAAATTCATGGACTTAGTAATTTTGGTATCCAGCATCAACCAAAGACTTAACCAAAATGCACTTAGGAATCTCTTGTCCTAATCTGAGATAATTGACTTTGGGATCCCAAAGTGTATCCACACTCGCTTAAAGAAGAGCTTAGTAGTGGACTCTACTGTGATACTCTTCTTGCAAACCACCATGATGGTCATCTTAGAGTATCTGTCGACAACCACGAAAACACAGTTGTTGTTGTGCTTAGTAGAAGGAAGGCTCAACATGTAATCCATAGAGACGGATTCCCAAGGTCAACTAGAAGTAGGTAGAGGAGTATATAGGCCTTGCTTCTTTATGGTTGGTTTGGAAATGGTGCAGGCAGTGCAGGATCCAATTTACTTCCCAAGATCTTGATGAAGGTTCGGCCAATAAACATACTTTTGTAGTACTGCCACTATTTTCTCTACTCCGAAATTCCAAGTGACCCAATTGTAGTGCACCTCCCAAATAATCTTGGCATGTTCGCTTGAAGGAACACATATTTGTCCCAGGTGGCATAAGAGTGCATCCTTGGGGTGAAAATTTGGAACTTTCTTGCCTTGCAAGAGTGTTTGGTATATGCTATTGAAATTTGGATTGCTCGTATAAAGACACGGTCACCCCAAAGTCTTATTCCCATAGGAATCGATCACAGTGATCAGCGCCATGACTAGTGGTCAGTTGAGGCAGTCTACAACATTAATGGTGTTTCCCTTCTTTTAATTAATGTTAAAATGGAATTGTTGCAGGTATGTGGACCATTTCTGATGACGATCCTTCTGTAACTTCCCTTTTGTCTGTATGAACTGCAAGGGTCGGTGGTCTGTGTGGATGACTGCTTCCTTCCCTAGAATGTAATGCTTCCATTGACAGAAGGCATGTGCAATGGAATACATTTCTTTGTCATAAGTGGGTTACTTTCAGATTATGTTTGAGAGTGTCTCACTGAGTAAGCCACTAGATGCCCCCGTTGAGTAAGAACTGCACCAATAACATAGTTAGAGGCGTTTGTCTCAAACTCAAATGGTTATTGCAAGTCAGTAATGTAAGCACTAGTGTAGAGCAGAGGCAATGCTTCAACTCATCAAACGCCTTTTGTTGGGTTTCATACCAAAAAAATTATCTTTTGTTCTACCCTTTGTGACTTGACTTAAAGGCAAAGTGATTGAGAGAACCCCAATAGGAACCTGCGATAGAAATTAGCAACACCCAGAAAGTTGTGGAGATTTGTTAGTGGTTGGGGATGGCCAATCCTAAATGACTTGTATCTTGGCTAGGTCCACATGCACACCCTACTCATCAATGATGTACCCTAGATATTGAACCTGGTTCATGCCAAAAGTGCATTTCTCCAAATTGACACACAATTTGTGTTGTCACAGGGTTTGAAGGACCTGTCGAATATCATGAAGGTTCTCTTCCCAACCCTGGTTGAAGATCAAAATGTCATCTAAATACACCACCATGAATTCATTGGTGAAGGTTCATAAGATTTTATCCATCGATCTCATGAAGGTTGCAGGGAAATTCGTCAATCTGAAAGGCATGACCAACCATTTAAAAAGGCTCTCCTTGAATTTGAAGGTAGTCTTCCACACATTAGAGGGTTCGATAGGAACCTGGTGGTAACGGACTTCAATTCAATCTTTTTGAAATATTTGGCCCCATTGAGATGGTCCAGAAGGTCATTAGTCTATGGGATTGGGTACCTATTCTAGGCAGTGATCTTGTTCAACACCCGATAGTCAATATATAGTCTTCAGGTCCCGTCCTTCTTTTGTACCAATACAATCAGGCTCCCACAGGGTGATGAGCTTGGCTTGATGTGACCTTTCTGCAATAGCTCATGAATTTGTTTCTTGATCTCATCATTCTCCAGAACAGGGCATTGATATATCATTCCATTGGGTAACAGCGTGCCCGAGGTCAGATCGATGGAGTGATTGACTTGATAGTGTAGAGGTACCCCTGCAGGTGAGGCGAAAATGTTCGTCTACTCCTCCACGACCTTGTCCATATGTTGTTGTTGTGCAGAGGAGCCCTATCTGGAAGATGTGGCCATAACCTTATTCTTTCCCTGAGGCTGAATCATAAGGAAAACAAATTTCCTGGTCTAGGAAATGATCATACTCCCTTGCTTTGCATCGATCAAAGAGATGGCGGTAGGTGGATTTGTATCTGGTATCCTGTACAAATTATTTCCCAAAGTAATAATCATAAAGTGAGGTATAGACTCATATAAAACATGCCGCTTCCACAAGTATGGTTTTCCTAATAATACATCACAAACTTCAAAGGGGCAACATCACACAGTTTCTCATTCGTGAAGGGCTTGATTGTGTAGGGAAGGTGGCACTACTGACTGATGTGAAGATCTCATCCTTGGTGAAGCCACGCGATGGTGTACAACTACGCATGTTTTGTAGTCGGTATGCCCAACTTCTTCATGATCTCTGCTGAAATGAGGTTATTTTGGCTCTCACTATCGAAAATGAACTGCAGCAAAGAACCCTTCACCCACATCTATGAGTGGAAGAGGCATTCCCCCTTGTCTGGATCTTCAAGCTCATTCTTCTAGATCTTGGTGGTGGCCACAGTGGCACTGGGCTCTACGTCAATGATCTTCTTCCCTTTGTCATTCCCCTTGGTGGGTTCAGACTCAGAGTCGGAACATTCATCTGATTTTGAAGCCTTTATCTCGACCACGACTGACTACTTGGCCGGGCACTCGCTTGTGTTGTGAGTGGAGCTCTTATGGAACTCACACCATTTTCTCGTGACCTTCTTTGTCTTCATGGTGTTTTTATTTTCTTGTGGCATATTGTCCTAGGTCGCCCCACCTTCGCTTTGTTCTTTACTATGTGTTTTGGGGGTGCCTTTTCCTTGCTTTAGATTTATAGATCCAAAGTCTCGCTTCTTTTGTTTAAACTTATGCTCAATCTTGACAGTGTATCGGTACGTCGTGTCGAGTGAGGATATGTCAAGGAACTCCATCGCGTCCTGGATTTACTTTTGTAGACAACCACGGTACTTGAGTACCAAATGCCGCTCAAAATCCTTGATACCCATCTTCGTGTGAAGGGTGTGGAAAGCATTTTTGAACTCCAGCACATCTTGGTCCCTTCCCTGCCGTAGCATGGTCCACTTTATGTATTTATATTCATAGCTCCCAACAGGGTAATATTATTCTTTGATGGCATCTCAATAAGAATTCCAAGTGGGTGTGGCTGAAAACAATGAGGATTCCCTCTCATCCTTTTTTTCACAGTAGGTTTCCCACCAATCCTTGACGTGTGAGGTGGCTTTGAGAAGTGTAAAAGTAACATTTTCACGATTGGAAAAGTCATGAACTTTAAAATATACTTCCAACATATTTAACCATTTGTGTTGGGATGGGATCCCTTGGGTCAAATTTTGACAGTAAACTCAAATTTTGGTAATAGTTTTTGTGAAAGAATGTAAAGTCTGTACAAAATGACGAAGTAGAGCACGAAGCTAAGTAAAGAGTCAAAAGGGCATTAGTCCCTTATATGGGTAGGTGTTAGGTCGGTTTTGAGACTCACGCATGGTCTACGGGCCATGGTACTGTAATGAAAAGGCTATATATAGTTGAGTCGTAGCAAGTCTAAGGATATAAACTTTTTTAGAGAATAATTGTAAGGGCGAGGCGCTAAGGCAGGAAAAGTATGTTTCCTGTACTTAGGCGAAAGGGGAAGGCTCCTGTAGATAAGTACGTAGAGACCTTGGCAAGTCCGCCGCTGAGTGAACGGGCCCCTATAGTTGAGTGCGTAGGGCTGAAAGACTCTGTAACTGAATGCTAAATTTAATAAAGACTTTTTTGGATCAAATCTATTGCATTTGTGCCTTGTTCCTTATTTCTGTTTAAGTTTATGCATCTTCCCTCAATGATCTACTTTCTATGAATTAAAGTGTATTTACTACGCGAAACTATTGGACCTATAATATTTATGCATGATAAGAGTAACTAACTACCTTCGCAAAGTATTAGATAGATCTATTTTAATTAAATTCGAAAAAGGGTAGATCTACGCGAAGGAAGATCTAGGGATACACTTTATTGCACGAAAGTAGTGAATCTGTACCTTTTATGCAAGTTAAGTATGATCGTGTACCTTTGTGAAGATATGAAGGTCATTTCAATAGATTTGCAGTAGTTGACAGTTGGAAGGAATAGATCTGCATGAAGGCAGATCTAGGCATACGAATTATTGCGCGAAAATAGTGAATCTGTACCTTTTATGCAAGTTAAGTATGATCGTGTACCTTCATGAAGATCTGAAGGTCATTTCGATAGATTTGTAGTAGTTGACAATCAGAAGGAATAGATCTGCACGAAGGCAGATCTAAGCTATAGATCCTCGGGAAGACAATCACACAAGCCTCTGGATGCAAAAACATGGTTCTAGCATCCCCCAATATTGCTTCTGGTGAGACTTTAGCCTATGCTACGTAGGTTGTTTCTGAAAGGGCTAGTGGTTAGGGTTTTGTTGGTTGGCACGAATAAATTTGAACCAGGGATCAGGCCCCCTTAATCCAACAAATGGTTCCGTTGTCAGGACCGGGATCAATCTGAGGAATGTGTGATGTTGAATAAGTGGTTCCCTACCAAGAAACAAATTAAGAAGTGGCTCGATCAAAAGGAACATGCATTTTCAACTCAGGAGAACATAAATCCATGATTATCCAAGGAGAAATGGTTGAGTAGATACCTATACTCAGATGAAATCGAAAACTTTTTCTATTTCTTCCCTAGCGAACTGCACAAGTAGCTGTCTAGATTGGTGAACATTCAGGGTACGTGGAGACTTGAGGGTCCTATTGTGTGGACTCTAGAGTTGGTGAGGCACTTGGAAGCTTCGGAGAACAACATCATGCGATGCATTTGTGACTAAGTTTGTGATCGATACAACTATCAGTTACAGTGAAGTAGAGCACAGGTTATTCAAAGGACTGCGAGGTAATTACTTACGATATTTGAAAACTTGGACTAAGATGTTGTTGTGTGAAAAATGGGTTATGCCATTACCTTGATGTTTTGGACTACGCGAAGTGGAGAATCCTTCAAAAGGAACAAATAATCAGGCTCTGAATATAGTCCACTATTGGGATCCTCATCGAGTGATGACGAAGGAACGATTATAAATACACCGCAAAGTGCACTAGAGTTGGTAAGTCAGGGTATCCCGCGGATACCTCATCCATCCACAACACCTCCACCTCCACCTCCACCGCCACCACATGCACCTACACCTTCACCTCCACCTCCACCTCCACCTACACGTTTCAACATGGAAAATGCAACAAAGATGTTGATCTTCAAAGGGGTAGGAAGTGAAGACCCCAAAAAAATATGGTTCATCGCAGATGCTATGTAGACAACACAACAGATCATTAATGATAATCTGAAGAAACCATAGCTGGTCACAGCACTGCAAGATAGAGCGTTGACCTGGTATATCAAGTACTGTCAATATCACCCTGTCGCAACATTGTAAGATACTCAGTAAGCATTGAATCGCGAGTTTAGGAAGCCTAAATCCTAGGCGCAGTCTGTTACAGAGTTTAAGGAGGTAATGCAAGTGGTGAATGAATCCTCATGGGATTTTGATCAAAGGCTAAAATGTCTAATCTGTCAGGCTAATATGAATATCACAGGCAAGCAACATAAAGAATGGTACATTGCTTCGTTGTTGCCCCACTTAAGATTACCATTGTCACAATAGAAGATAACAGCGCAAGAAGAAGCTCTATAAATCGCGATGAGGTTGGAAGCATCGTCAATACAAGATACAAATATTGGAGTACAACATATTCACTCACAGCTGGAAAGTATGCACCTAGAGTTGCAGAGCCTAAAGAAGGGAAAGGAAGCCCAGCTTGAGGTGCACGCTAAAGTTTGGTGCTTGAAAATGCAAGGGCCATGGGCATGATAAGGACCATTGTCTGATTTATCATAACTATCTTATTGGGGGGGGGGTTGTCCCGCTGAAGCTAGAAAATATTGTTGGGCCGAGTGTAGAGCAATGCCATTGTGTGTTATTTGTCAGGTTACAGGAAAACATGTGATAGACAATTGTCGCCTACTACAGAAGTTTGTACAGACCCCTCAGCAATTGTTTTACAATTTCTACAAGTCTGTAGGTCATAATGAGCGTTGTTGCCAAAGCTATCAATTGATGATGGATAGGACCCCTACCTACCAAATGCAAGAAGAAACTCGGCCTTAGGATCAAGGCATGGGTGCAACGTGCGGAGGATTCCAAGGTCGCAGAAGAGGGAGAGGAGGAGGGGCCAGCAGAGGTCGTGGACAAATTATCTGTTATAATTGTGGTGAAGCTGGACATTTTGCGTGTGACTGTCAAAAACAAACGCATCCATCGTGTCAATGTTGCAGACAATTTGATCATGTCATAGAAGATTACCCAATCTTGATCACAAAGATGTAAGAAAAGAAGATGCAAACTCATCATCCTACACAGAATATCCAGATGATGAGGGAAAAACCTCACGAAGAAGATCACAGTGTTAATATAGTAATGTGCAGTGGTATGGCTATAGGAGAGGATAAGGGAAAGCAGTCGATAGACCGAAGGATGGGTGTGCAAGGCCACTGAAAAATAAGTTGGGTTCGACCTCAACTGGACTAAAGAAACTTTTATGGAGGCTAAAAATAGTTTCGTTGAAGCTTCTACGTCCGGAAGCCAAGAGAAATCAGCTGGAAACAATGAAGTGCAAGATGTGGATCCTTCATTGTTAGCTACTTTTTCTAAAAACCTGTATGAAGTTGTTGCGTGATAAAAAGGCAATAGAAGGAGTCCATGAGATAATGGACAACTGCACAGGCAAGATTAAGCTTCCTTCATAATAGTGTGCCATAAGGAAGCTAGGTAAGCATAAGAAGCGGACAGGGCACGAGATGAGGCTGACCGCGTAGATAGGAGAGTACGAAATGGACCAAGTAATCTTGGATCTGGGGTCAGATGCAAATTTGTTGCCTAAACAAAATTGGGAAAGGATGGGGAGACCTGTGCTACAGTCGTCTCCTATACATCTATGCATGGCTAATCAATAGAATATTATTCCTATGGGACGCTTGTATGGAGTAACAGTCGATATTGAAGGAGAAATGCTCTGCCAGATTTTGAAGTAATAGAAATAGTAGATGACAGCAATCTGTATTGTGCACTACTAGGAATTGATTGGGCCTTTGACATGGATGCGGTGATTAACCTGAAGAAGCGGAAGATGAAATTTGAGAGGAAGGCACTTAGGGTTATTGTGCCACTAGGCCCTGCTAAAGGACCACGCTATACTGTGCATGTTCGCGACTTTGTGGAGGATGAATATGATTTAGACCAGATATATAAAATCATGGCGTGAGATGAAGACTAGATCAATCCTACAGTCGATAGATGAATTACATGAGATAGGGATAGTTCACGTACCTCAAACTTATATGAAGAACTCGGGCACTGGCAGAATGGGTTGCATGAAGTATCTACACTGCGCTACAATATTATGACCAAATCACTGCGGTGTATCTCAACTAAGGCAAGAAAGCTTCCACATTATGATGGTTTGACTAATGTTGATCTAATTTTGGATGAATTTGAAAGGGAAGTTCCTAAAGAACATCACTTACCAGGATGACTGAGAAGTACAGCGGCAAGGATGATCCTTGTGAACATTTGGTGCAATGGACTAGAGCTTCAGGAATGGAACCTCAACCAAAATGGGTGCACATCTTCTGTCATGCCTTAGAAACAATCCCAATGAGTTGGTATTTGGAAATAGAGCTTTGCCATGGGACAGTTGAATGGGACATCTTAAGAGAAAGCTTCTTATTAACTTTCAGCCTTGATGACAAATTTGAATGCATTGATGGAGCGCTACAAGAAATTGAGGCTGTTATTTTTAGAACGCCTGAAGAACCTGTGGAATGGGTACAGCCAAACTAGAGCACACAGCTACGCACGCACTGGAATTCTATAATATGACTGCTAAAGAGGAGGAGGAGGATCGAAGAAAAATCAACATTCCAGAAATTGAAGGTCAGTGCGAGGTTGAAGGACCTCAGACACAGAACCCTGAGGTAACAGAGCCGTTGGAAACCTGGCAAGTAAATATTGGATCCGATGCAGAGCCTGAGTTCGCGCATATAGGAGAATATTGGGATGAAGATATAGTCGATAAGGTGGTAGAACTTCTGCACGAATACCAGGATCTATTCCCAACTAAGTTCTCAGACCTGAGGGGTATTGTAGGAGACTTGGGCGTTATGAAAATTACTTTGAAACCTGATGCAAATCCCATCAAGCAAAGACCTTATCGTCTTAATCCGAAGTATAAAGAGAAGGTGTGCAAAGAGCTTGATAAAATGCTGGAGGCCAGAATTATTGAACCAGTTGAAGAATCTAATTGGGTGAGCCCCATGGTGGTTTAGGAAAAGAAGCAGCATGGAGAAATTAGGATATGCGTAGATCTGAGGAAGTTGAATGATGCAAGTGTGCATGATCCGTTTCCAACACCATTTACAGATGAAGTATTAAAGAAGGTTTGGGGGCAGGAGACTTATTCATTCACTGACAGGTTCTCAAGATAGCGTCAAATTAAGATTGCGTTAACAGATCACAGCAAGACAACCTTTGTGACAGAGTGGGGTTGCTTTCAGTATATAGTAATGCCATTCGGGCTGAAGAATGAACCCACGATCTTCTCCAAGGTAGTAATCACTGCATTTAAGGAATTTATTCATAAATTCTCGAAGGTATATTTTGATGATTGTACTTTTTTCAGATTGGTAAAGCGTCATGTTGCAAGTCTGCGCCTTATGATGGATACCTATCGCAGATACCAAATCGTGTTGAACTTGGAGAAATGTATATTTTGTGTGCCTATTGGAATTTTGCTAGGCCATGTAGTATGCAAGCAAGGATTGATGGTGGACCCTACGAAGATAGTGGTGATTGTGAATTTAGAAGCCCCTAAGAATGTTAAGCAGTTGTGTGCAACATTGGGCCACACAAGCTACGATAGGAAGTTTATCAAGTCTTATGCCTAGCTAACAGCGCCAATGGAGAAACTCTTGAAGAAGGATGTGACTTTTCGTTGGGATGAGGAGTGTCAACAGACCCTGGATGTGTTAAAGGACAAGATGGTGACTACACCCATCTTAGTATTTCCATATTGGAAGAAAGAGTTTCATGTGCATGTACATGCCTCATGTATTGCACTAGGTGTGGTATTTACCCAGCCTGGCGAAGGTGATATTGATCATCCAATAGAATTCACCAATAGGAAACTTTCAAAAGCTAAAAAGAACTATTCCACTACAAAGCACGAAGCGTTGGCGATGGTTTATGTGCTGCAAAGTTTCGACATTATTTGTTGGGCGCACACTTAAAAATGTATATAGATCACTCTACTCTCAAGCACCTAGTAAACAAACTTGTGTTGGGGGAGAAAATATGTCATTGGTTGTTGTTATTCCAAGAGTATGACTTTGAAGTAATGGTGAGGCCTAGATGGTTGAACGGAGGACCAGATCACCTAAGCTGGATTGAGACAAGAGAAGAACCAATCAATTTGGAAGAAGGATTTCCATATGCACAACTCTTTACTGTGTGCATTACAGATGATCATGTTGCACATATAACTCAGTTTCTGACTACTGGAACAACCCCGGAAGGGTATTCTACTCAACAAAAGAAGGAATTGTTGGTCCGCGCTGATGATTGTTTTGTTATAGCGGGACATTTATAAAATATGGGAATAGATGAGATATTGAGTCAATATGTTCTAGAGTTTGAGCACGTCAATATTCTCGTCGAAGCACATGGAGGAGTGGTGGGAGGACACTATGCAGGTAGAGCAATCGCGTAGAAGATTCTATGCACAGGGTTATGGTGACCAAAAGTGCATAAAGACTCTAAGGCATTTTGTAAAGCATACGATGCTTACCAAAGGATGGGAAAGCCTTCACAAAGAGATGAATTGCCCTTAAACCCTTAGGTTTCATTACAAGTATTTGAAAAATGGGCAATTCATTTTGTAGGTTCGATACAAGCACAAGGAAGAAAGGTAGGTGCGCGATACATTATTACTGCAAGAGAATACTTGACCAGATGGGGGGAAGTGCAGCCAGTGAAGGATTGTACTACTACTACAACTGTGTAGTTCTTGTTTGAATACGTCTTAACAAGGTTTGGGTGACCTTAGGTATTGATGAGTGATAGGGGTATGCATTTCCTGAATGAAACAAATAGCACGATGCTCGAAGAATTCCAGGTGTACCATCAAAAGAGTACGCTCTATCATCCCCAAGCCAATGGTACAGTGGAAGCATTCAATAAGATTATGGAGAACGCATTGACAAAGGTTTGTAATTCGAAAAGGAATAATTGGGATGTATGCATACCAGAAGTCATATGGGCATATAGGTCGATGTGCAAGAAGTTGACAGGCCAAACTCCATTTAGTTTGGTCTATAGGATTGAGGGGGTGATGCCCATGGAATATATTTTGCAAGCTTACGCATTGTAGCTTTGACAGAGATGGCAGATCATGATACCTTGGAGGAACGTCTCACGCAACTGATGGAGCTATAAGAATACCGATTTCTTGCAGGATTTCACTAGCAAGTACAAAAGGAACATGAGAAGGCCTGGAATGATAGGCATATTAAGCAGTAAACTTTCAAGGCGAATGATTTGGTTATGCTCTATGATAGTAAGTTCACAAAGTTCCCAGGTAAATTTCAAATGCACTGGTTGGGACCCTATATAGTCAAGGAAATCATGGATGGCAACGCAATTCATCTCAGGCAGCTAAATGTTAAATTATTCTCGAGAAGGGTGAATGGAAGTCGATTGAAGTTCTCTACAGGGGATTTTGCCCCTGCGCAATAATTATATGGTAGCAGGACATTCTTAACACTCCAAGTAGTTGCAAGGGAGAGCGGGACTATAAACTACACTGCCCGAAGAAGTGGAAAATGCAGTAAGGATGTTGCGCGCTAGACACAAGTGGTACGAAACAAGAAGTTGCAACAGATGAAGCTGCGATGGACAAGTTGCGCCACAGGGAGTGGTGTCGCACAGCCAAGTCCAAAAGTAGCCGTTGAAGTCACTGTTCATGATTGGATAACAAAAATATCATTAGGAGGAGTGGGTTGGCAACATTTATGGTAAAACAAATTGGATATCTACCGCCAAAGATGCATTTATGATCAAAAAATGGAGGGAACGGTCGAATTTGAATTTAAAATCGCCTATAAATATAGCATGTTGGTCTGTCGAAGGACACTTTTCCTTCTGACGATTGTGTACGAACCCTCTTGTTCCTGCTATATGAATCTGCAAGTTTGGGAGGATTTAGTTTCAAGCCCACAGTTGCAAGACTACTTGAGTGGAACCAGAAGATTATCCTTGAATAAATGTCCAAGCCAGTAAGTTCTAAAACCACTGTCTCTCAAGCAAAGACCCTTGAATTTGTGTCAATGGAAGCTACGCCAACCGTGCCTACGATACCGAGGTCACCTAGGCTGAAGAAATCAGCTACTAAGGAGAAGAAAAAGAAACCACAACTTGTACTGGTGAGGCAGTCACCAAGGAAGAACCTCATGGAGGTTCGACAGAAAGAGCAGAAGGACAAGGGAAAGTAGCCGGAAGAACATGTGGATTTGGACCCAGAATAACTTCAAGATGGCATTGATGAATTAGATGTTGATGAGGGTGAGCCTCTCACTAGGCTCCCGGCATATATCCCTCCACAAAAAGGGAAAGTGAAGGTAACCAAGGACCCAAAATCGGGAAAATTCATGGTCTCTACGCCTCTGTTACTGAAAGAAGTGGTTTTTGAAGGTGCGTATCCCGGTGTTAAAACTGGAGGATTGGGATCTCGCCAACCATGAGAGATTTCCTCATTTGGACACCAATAAATACATGACCAATATTTACTATGAAGAGACTAGGGTCACAAAGCGGGAACTGATGAAATGGCTAAAAGGCGTCGAGCAGGCTGAATTGCTGCATATGTTGTGTGTGCCACACTTCCACAGATCAATTATCAATATTGTATGCGTGTGTCAGTTGCTCGCACTGGTACATGATGGGTGTTTGTGGTTAGGCAAACCCATCCCCATAATAGATATGTTGATCCATTGAATTACAAAGTTTCCCTATAAAGGTTATACCCAGCCAAGGAGTTTGGAGGTAAGAGCAAAGAGAAGTAGCTTTTGGATAAAATGAAAACTAAGTTTGGGCTCGTTAAGAAGTCACACGGGTACTCCATTTGCTCCATTACAAACCAAGTGGTGTAGTTTTCCACTCATACTTTGGCTGGGAAGATCATGATAAAATGTCGCGTGGAAGAGGTTCCAGCACCAGTAATTTTGTTGGTTGCACACTGCGCAAAGGGGGTGCAGTACCTTTGCAAGGAATTCTTAGCAAACTATCATGAAGCCCAGAAGGAAATCAAGGAATCTCACTATGCCTGGATCCTGCTATTAATTTTCTTAGTTGCATGGTGACTATCAAAGGATAGTCAGTTCCCTCCATAGGATGAATATTTACCATAGGCGGCGAAGTTCGCTTCATTTTGGGTGATGAAGGATCCAAAGAGGATCATGGAGTCAAAAGTATTCTGGATATTGGTCAAGACGAACCTCCGCATAGTGATCAGTTAGAGGCCAAGGTTGTCTCCAACCTTGTTTGAGCAGTTGTGGGCCTTCACAGAATTTAAGGCTAATTTTCACAATGTATCTATCCGCGCGAGGCGAGACCCTAAGAAGATATGACACAAGTTTCCATACCTAGTAATAAAGGCTTGTGTACAAGAAATTGTGGGGTTATGGCCAGCAGAGTGGCGACAACCCACAGATCTAGGCATAGGTACCAGCAAAGGCGGAGAAGGCTCTTCCGCGCAAGCGACAATTGCGTAGAAACAGAAAGAAGCAGCACATACACCAAAAGAGGTAGCTGCCGATAAAGAGCATGCTGCAAAAGAGGGCACAATAGAATTCAAAGCATCGGCTTCCCAAAATACTAAAGAGCAGGAACAGTCTAAGTAGGAAGGAGGCGGGGGTGATATGCAGAGCACTCCCTTCAAGTTAAAGCACCAAAAGGAGACAACTTCTAGACCACGGAAAAAGGAAAAATCGGACAAGCAAACACATGCAGATCTAATGGTCCTCACTGAAGGGGACTTGGACAAGATCAGGAACAAGGTCCGAGATACAAAAACGGAATTGTGGCAATAGTTCAAGCAACAGTTCCAGAAATCACTCGAAAGTATGCAGAAATATCTGCATGAGCTACACATATAGACAGGTCGGCTGCAAGCGAGCAGGGTTCAAGCGAGCGCGAGGGTAATGGAAATAGACTGGACTCTGGACCTCAGAGTCATTCCCTTTCCATAAGGAACATTGCGAGTAGATTTAGAGGAAGATAATGCGTAGCTTGGCAATATCAAAGGTGTAGGTATGAATTTAGTCGCGCTACCACTTCAGACCCTCCACGTGTTTCATCAGGGGGTCTCAAATGAGCTTTGGGTCAGAGAACAATGCACGCTATCGGTGACCAGTGAAGTTAAGAAGAACAATGAGCAAATATTCTCCGAGAAGGTTTAGGATCTTAAGAAAAAAGAAGATCTCACAACATGAAGCCAAAGCCTAGAACCAGCAATTACACAAGCATGTAATTCAGTCTCTAAGCTACATATTCTAAAGGATGCGGTCGCATCAGAAAATGTTCGTAAATTGGCCAATGCAGTGTGACAATCTAAGGAAGTGGTAGGCCAAGTTACCTTTGATTTTCAAATGAAGATCTCAAAGCTACAATTAAAACTGCAACTGACTACTCCGCCAAAGGTCGGGAGCAGCGTGGTGCAACTATCAGGGAACACATGAATACCTTAGATAGTACAGTAATAGGTTGTAATGATCTCTTTGAACATGCAATGGAGATATGGACCACTCTATAGGAGGACTCTAACTTGCAGAGATTGGGTACAGAGGTCATAGAGGCATAGCATAAATTCAATGAGATCTGGGCAATTGTGTGCACATTGGCGCCAATCCAACGCTTTGCACGCTTACAGGAAATGAAGGTGCTACAGGCACAGTTTGAGGAGCTGCAGCACAAATAACAAATTTTAAAGGCTCGGATTCAACCATGGATAGAGGAAGTGATCCAAGTTACTCTGGCTATCGAAGAGAAGCTGAAGACTTTCCAGCAGACACAGAGGACCATGTGCCTTGCGATGGAGGGGCCAACTACTGAGAAGTTGGCCGAAGAAGTGTAGCAGGCTGTTGTACAGATCATAATAGACCTTGAAGTCTTGAAGATGGAGTTCAATTAACTCCGCCACAAAGTGGAGAAGCCAGCTGAGTGACTCGAGGGCGAGTCACCATATTTGTGTTCGGGGCCTGTTGGGATGGGATCCCTAGGGTTAAATTTTGTCAGTAAAGTCAAATTTTGGTAATATTTTTTGTGAAAGCATGTAAAGTCTCCGCAAAATGAGGAAGTGGAGCACGAAGCTAAGTAAAGAGTCAAAGGAGCATTAGTCCCTTGTATGGGTAGGTGATAGGCCGATTTTGAGACTCACCCATGGTCCGCGGGCCATGGTATTGTAATGAAAAGGCTATATATAGTTGAGTCATAGCAATTCTAAGGATATAACATTTTTTCGAGAATCATTGTAAGGGAAAGGTGCTAAGGGAGGAAAATTTTGTTTCCCATACTTAGGTGAAAGGGGAAGGCTCCTATAGATGAGTGTGCAGAGACCTTGGCAAGTCTGTAGCTGAGTGCGCAGGGCGGAAATCTAACAAATATTTTTTTAGATCAAATCTATTGCATCTGTGCCTTTTTCCTTATTTATGTTTAATTTTATGCATCTTCACTCAATGATCTTCTTTCTATGAATTAAAGTGTATTTACTGCGCGAAGCTGTGGGATCTATAATATTTATGCATGATAAGAGTAATTAACTACCTTCGCAAAGTATTAAATATATTTGTTTTAATTAACTGTTCAAAAAAGGGTAGATCTGCACAAAGGAAGATCTAGGGATATGATTTATTGCACGAAAGTATTGAATATGTACCTTTTATATAAGTTAAGTACGATTGTGTACCTTCACGAAGATCTTAAGGTCATTTGGATAGAGTTGTAGTAGTTGACAGTCGGAAGGAATAGATCTGCGTGAAGGAAGATCTAAGCTATAGATCCTCAGGAAGACCATCACACAGGCCTGTAGATGCAGAAACCTGGTCAGACTGCAGGCTTCGGGTGAGACTGCATCATGCGCTACACAGGTTGTTGCCGAAAGGTTTAGCGGTTAGGGTTTTGTTGGTTGGCACAAATAACTCTAAACCTGGGCCAAGCCCCCTTAAGCCACCAATTTATCTACATCATTTGCATCTATCTAGCACTCAAATATGTGAATATCAAAGTTAAATTGTACCTTAAAAGGAGTGGTACCTCTAGAGTGGTTGTTGGATGAAGATGTGTCACCTGTGGATAGTCGTCGAAGGATTTGAGAAAATTTATCCATCATCGCGTTCCTCTGTTGCTCGAGGGCTTCCTCGAGCAATATTTTGAAAGGATCTCCTACCCCGCTCATCTTTGTTTTCTTCCACCATGGGAGATCATCATGTTTTGTGAGGTTGTTCTTGCAAAGGTTCAACCAGTTTGAGCCCTAACTCCTTATACCCTGACCTCGTTGGGGACATGCAAAGAAAAATAGAGAAAGAGAAAACTTCTCTGATACCACTGGTACGAAATTAAATAGGAACAAAACAAATTATACAACCATAAGTACAGAGATGCAGCAGAAATAATACTTCATTTCATTAAGATCAAAATACTGAAATATGCTTACAAATAGAATGGAAATAAACTAGCTCGGGCGATGGTAGCTTATCTTTGAGGAGAGATGTGGTGGTTACATGCCTTTGAACTGTGTTACAATGAGGCTCAAGGGAATATTTATTATTGAACAATAAGGGAAAACCCTAGAAAACCAAAACCATAACCCCAAGAGATGGAACGCCAAGAGTTTGTGGACCCTATTGGGGTTAGTTGGGCAGCCAACTTCCTAGGTTTGGAACTTGGCCATATTATCTTTGTTTGTTGTGTATGATACCTTGTTGGAAAGGTATCTATGAGTACTATAGGATTTGTAGTAGGCCCTTTTCCATGGCTATAGACCTACTGTGGACCTCAAAAAAATGTTGTATAGGGGGTCAAAACTTCTCTAGAAGTTTAGGACTTGAAAAACTCCTAAAAATAGTAAATGATGCAATAAACAAGGAAGCAGATGAAACCGACTGGAGTTCTAGGTGGAATAGGTAGGTGGCCACCAATATCCACCTAGATCAGATGTTGACCTCATGCCCAATGCACCATAGGTCACTTTTCAGTCCCCACCACCTCCAACCGCAGAGTTAGCCCCAATCTAGGAAAGGGACATAGTTCCTCTTCATGATGATACAGTAATAGATATGTACAATTTGTCCTATAAAGAACATCAGAAGAAGATTATACAAGTGCATAGAAATCATTTCCTATATGATCATGCATCACCTGCATTCATTAGAGAAAGGGTGATAGTGGCGAACACCAGCAGGAATCCAAATTCCACTATCGAAGCCAACTTCACCTTCATGGGTGCGATGATATTAAACATTTAGTATTTGATGGTAGAGAGTAAGCATTAGTACAGAACCTATAGTTTTCCCTGCAAGAGATAGAACAAATTCGTGCAACAACACAAAACGCAATCTCCGCACAAGTCTACTTAGAGGAAATGAGAGCATCGATACTTGGTGAAGTATCAACACTTGGAGAGACCATGCAGGACCTCTATGAGAAGCTCATAACCATACATAAGGCAGTTGTTGACTTGCATGGTTTGTAGTAGTAGAGCAAGAAATTTGTCAAGACTTTTAGGAATGTACAAACTTCCATAAATGTCGTGCAAGAATGGACAATGTGATACAAAGGGGAACCGCTTACTTTTATAAAGAAGATGAAGCCACAGGCAGAGCTGGGGAAGGCAAGAGTTCGAATGTTGATTCAGAACAAGAAGAAGCTCACCTTGTTCATTGGAAACATTCAAGCCTCATATGTATGGTTATACAATAGTTTGGATTTCATGGTGAGAACCCACAAGATCCCATCAGCCATCTCACTCACCGAAGCTAAACGCAAACACCGAGTCAAGTAGGACATTGAAGAATAATTGGAGCATATGAGATAGGTTGCCACCAAGAGGATTTAGAGCTAAAAAACAAAATATGAAAAACTACACCGGTGGTCCTATCTAGATCAGAACCATGTTTCTCTTGCTCGAGAAAGAAGTTAATATTGGCTGCAAGTCATTGTAACTGGATTCCACGGATGCTAGAGTCCGCTTCCAGCCAGACACAATTGCAGTTTGGGAGTGTCACTGCACAATACTGAGCTTGGCACCAATATGTGACCGAGAAGCCGCATGTGGAGGTCATTGAGCTTGAGTTCTCCCAAACTCTAGCATCATAGTGTTGTGTCTTGTTAGGATGTCAAGTTGTCTCTAACCTATTTTGTCTTATATGGGTACAAGTGTAAATTGTAATATTATTTGTATGTTGTATGTTAAATTCCAAGTGTCGATATTGGAGTATGAAGAGTCGTGATATAATGTAATGAGTCATTCTGTAAATAATTTGAAGAGTCGTGAGGGTAGTCCAAAGGTCACAAAGGGGAGTTGAAGAGTCACCCCCTCTTGCTATAAATAGAACCTCATAACTCATGTAAAGGGCTTTTGGGAGCCAATATTTTAGCTAGGCTTAGGCTTAGAAGGATCTTGGGAGTATTGTGAAGAGCTTTGGTTTCCCCGTAGCGTAGAGCGAGTATACTTCTTTAGAGGAGCAGGTGTTCTTGACTTTAATGTTCCATTATTGGGGATATTGGTTTGTCAATGGTGTATGTATGAATGGAACTTTTACTTATAATAATAAAATAAGAGTCAGCACACTTTCATGCATATGTTGTGAATATAGTAGGACTATTCTTGTTGTATTTTAAATATATTTTATTTAACTTATGTTTATTCTTATGAACTATTTCATTTGCATTTGTATGAATCTTGTTGAAAACAGATTGTTGTATTAATTCATCACTTTAACTTGTGGACTATTCTGCATCTCAGTCTGTGATGTCAATATGCTCATGTGTTTCTTTCAATATGTGCACTATTACAGGCTTCTAAGGGGCACACTTCATTTTCCCTTCATGTGTTGGAACCTTCATGCATCGCACTTGACTCTCTGCACGGTCACATACTTTCTCTCACCCAAAGTCATCATACTTCACTCTCTACTTTTTCGCAATCAAGGCATAACAATACCACCCACTACTTAGAATCCTACTCTAAATGGTGTGAGGTCTACTTGGGACTTCATATCAGGGAGATCCCCTTAATGTTGGTGGGTCTGGCACTGTCAACATTTCTGGTGCTAGAAGGAGGGTCAGATGACAAGCTGAGCCCTTGAAGTCTATTTTGAATTTTTGCACTCATTTAATGATTTCTTCCACAATCATAACCCTGACATGTTTTTCCAGAAACAAAAGACTGTAAGTGTCAGTGAGTATTATAGATGACTTGTCAACTCTCAAATTTGATGGTGAGGGTGAGACAACCTTATTTGAGCATACTACTCATTTTCTTGAATTATGCACAGAGCACAACATCCATTATGAGGATGTTGGTTGTAGGTTTTTCATCCTCATGTTCAAAGGGCGTGTAAGGAAATGGTGTCACACATTGACCGATGCCTCCATACACTCTTTCGAAAATCTTGTCACAAAAATATTTCGCTCGTTTGATATCTATGATCATAAATGTTTGTGCAAGAAAATTTTAGAATTGTGAAAATCACCTAATGAATCACTGCATCATTTTCACAATCATTTCAAGCACCTTTTCTTTGAGTTTCTGAAATATGAAGTTGATTGGAATTTCTTATCAAGAAGATTTCAATATCTTGTTCACATTTTAGAAAATCCATGTGAGTTAGAATCTTCTGAACTATTCCCAACATACCTCGAGGTTAGAGCTTCTAAATATGTGACAGACAAGGTTGTTGTTCCAAGTGACCCTCCATCCTATTATAATCAAACATCTCTAGTTCTGCAAGTTGATGTGGGAGATATTTAGAATTCATCCATTGATCTACCACCATCTTCTCTCACACCACGTACTCATAATTTTAGTGTAGGTTTGGACTATGAGTTTGATTGTTATGATGAATTGTTATCACCTTTTCCTCCATCCTTTGGTCCCTTTGATCCTCCGAATTATGAGTTTTCATGTTCACCTATTTCAAATCTCTCTTGTGATGTTTGTGAGGATCAAATGTTGGATGGAGTTGTTTTTTAGCATCGAACTTGTGATATCATTCACAATGATTGTGTGGGGCAGCCCAGAGATGAACAAGAATTTGTGACAAAGGATCATTTTCTTCCTTCCGCGCCTCTCCCTCATCATCTTGACATTTTCCATGATTATGTATTTCCTATTGAATCTTGTGAAAATTTAGTTTATGGTGATGGTACTACTTTTGATCATTCTCAGAACACGTGTGATGTTACTTTTTCATCCAGATGTGGAGAGGATGAACCTTCTACTCCTTGTCTTCCCAATCTCTCATCTCATCTTTTTGAAAACATAGAGGGAAAAATTTATCATTTTTCATCTTCCCCTCTTTGTGATTAATCAAATCATGAGGATGCCTCCGGCTGTGATCTTGAAATTTATGATCGCGGTTGTTGTGACCTCTTCATTGATTCATTTGGTCACGATTCTGATTTTTCCACTGCTGATCTTTCCCAACCACAGATCTATGATGATCTACCTTCTGATGAGTTGGAACTTCCCCAAGTTGTCGAGGCACTTCAGCTCGAACTAGTGGTTATGTCATATTCTTGTAGCCTTGAGTTTAGTTCCACTTCCGATCAAAATAGTGTTGAACCTTTCGAGGCTCTTCATCACTCTATCGCACCTATTGAAAATTAGTTTGTCTTACGGTTTTCACATTCTCCATCTGTATTACACAATCATGTCACTCATTCATTGGAGGAGTCCTATGTGGTGAGCATTGTTGCAAAACAAAATTTCTCTTCTTTCTTTATGTTCACTCGTCTTCGTAGTTCGAAAGTTTGTGCTTGTATGTCTTTAACTCATAGTGTGTCGAGACACCATGATATAATCGTAGAATATATTTCATGTGCTTTTCACTTTTACTTTTCTGCATGTATATTCAAACTTCGAACATTTTGGTTTGCATTGTCCTATCTTTATTGTTTACTGATTTGCTCATATATCTTTCTTGACATGCATTCCCTCTCCCACATAGGTCATACAATGCACTGGTGGCTGCATTGGAAGCATCACTTCACATGATTCTGGCTTATGCTCTCCTTAGGTTAGGAGTAGGAGTAGCTTTTCTTTTCTTTGTTTCTTTTCCTTTGATTTTCTCTACTTTGATTTTACTTCATTCTGCTTCTTTCCATTTGTTTGTTTTCTTTCTGTTCATATGATAGTTTCCACATGAGACCGTGTTTGGCTTATGAGACAGGCAGGGTGAAGTCCAAGAGGAAGTTGTACTGCTATTAATGCTTGGTTACTATTTATTCCATCTCTTTATGTGAATCTTGCATTTCTTTTATTCGATGATACTCTGATGGAAATTACATTCCTTTCGAAGAAAGTCATAGTGAAATCGCGATGCTTTCACTTTTAACTAGTACCGCCTACTCTAATCGGTCTTCTATTTTCTGTTAATCCTTGTCAACTAAGTCTAGTAGAGTAAGGAGGGAAGGAAAACATTAACAAGTATGTCAGAGGTATATATAAATATCGTTCTCTGAAGGGACTACCTGTACTACTTTCAATAAGTCGATATCCCTCTTCCGCCCCATGAAATAAACAAGTGCCTATGCACAGTTATTTGAAAAAATGAAAATTGAAATAAAGGGTGAAAGAAGAGAAAGGCTTCATGTGCAAAGAGGTGAAGCAAGCAAATATGTCAGGGTATTGTCCATGCTTGCTAGCAACGGAGAATTTTTTGTGTTCCTGAAGTGACTCTGTTGGGGTACTGTTTAGGCCTATTGGTAGCGGAGCAGTACCATAGATGAAAACTAAGACTCTGGCATTTTCTTTTACTTGTGCATTTATATACTTCTTATCCCAATCGAAACAACTTAGTTTGACTTAGCTTCGTATGTGTGCTTCCGATAAAGATAATGGTAAGGACTATATCTTTAACTCAAGCTAAGTGAAGAAGTTGCAACAATCAATGAACTAAACAATACTTCCGAAAGAGTTAGACATGTTTTGCAAGAGAGAAGATCCATACAGAGAGTTGGAGTTCTACTACTGTGTCCCCAGTGTTGTAGCGGCTACAACCACCCTCCAAAATTATTCCTATGCTTCGATTTTGGAGCCTTCCTTCCTATCCACGTGAGCTTATCTTGCACTATTGTCAAGTACTCATGATTTCCCTGAGACTTATCTTTTTCATTCGTGCTTGTGTTTTCTCATTTTTACATGTATCTGATCTTTCTAAGCCATAAGATAACCTCCTAATTTGGTCACACAATAGTTATGGGCTTGCCTCCAGAAACTGTGCAATCCTTGAAGGCATTTAGCCTTGATGATTGGAATTGTGCAGTTCAGATTGGCAGTTAGTCTTGAGATCATAAGATACACAGTCATGGAAGGTATCCTAACACTAAGCCTAGAAATTGTGCAATGCATCCCTTGAGCTCAGAAACTACGCAATGCACTAAGCTGGAAAGTTGGCCAGTTCTCTAGAATTGTACAATCCCTCCCAGTAGTGTGCATGGTCAGTTTCTCAAAAAAGAAGAAAAGCTAAAAAATATAAAGGCATCCCTAAAAAATAGGGATCTATTTTAATTTCCGAAATGAGGCACACTTGTTATTGTTTAAAATTTCTGCCAAGTGGCACTTTTTCCTTGATTTTAGGCATGTGCATCATAAACCCTCATTTGATAAAATCTAATTAGTCGACGCCTCTAGTGCTCATTTACGCATTCGATCTTTAATCTATATCATTCCAAAAGAGATCAAGGAATCTTCGGTGGAGTTTTCGTCACTTTTCTAGGTGAGTTTTGCTTTTATCATCTTTTGTCGCCTTTTCTATCGCTTTTTTTTGTTTTGTTGTGTGAGTGTTGTTTTTCTTGTTTCTCTTCATGTTTTCTGGCATTTCAAATTATTTTAACTTGTAGAAGTGTTTTTTCAAGTTATGGTTTGCCTTTCAAAAGTGTCACATTGGTTTCTTCTTTTTTGCACCGATGGTCATCATTACAATGGCTCTCCTCATCAATTTGATTTTCTTCCTGTTTATTCAGTTTATGCACTTGATCTATCATGATTCATTCATACTTACTCATATACACACTCAATCTCACATTATCTCTTAGATCTACCCATTTTCCACACTTCCCTTGGGAAGATTTGCACTTTCCTTGGTCGATTTTTACTTTGCCCATTTGGGCACTGTTCAATCCTAAGATTCAACCTGAGAGCTTGGCCTTTGGAACTGCACAATGCATAGTATAGGCTAGTCCAACTATGCATTGTGAAGTTCCAGGGTTCAACCTGCTTCCTTCGCCACTAAGACTGTGCAATGTGTAGTCTCTCCCAGACCACTGCCCAAGCTAAACTGCACATTACACAGTCTCAAGCCACAAGATTCATCCTTGGCTACTGGGACTGCGTAGTTCGTTGTTCCCACAAGTAGCCATTCCCTCTTGTTAATGAAAATTGTGCAATCCTCCCCATCAGATGCCCAGTTTTTTGCTTGAACATGTCTTGAAAATTGATTTTCTGAATATTGATGTTTTCCTACCATGAGTGTCACTCTTGTCCCACAAGTACCACAATTGTTGAGCACCTCTCCAAAAGACACTCTTACCATGGCAACAAAGGGAGCTACTTCAAAATATTCCACTGAAAGTAGTACTGGGAACTCGGTTGAGTGAGTTCTAGTTAGCTTTCCAATATATGTGGACACTTAATTGTTTATAGAAAATGAATCAACACTAACCTGGCAGCAATTCCTGTAGCAATAGTAGAAGGCAACAATCTGGTACAAGATAAGGGAAGGAGAAAGGTTGCTGACTGAATAGAGGGAGAAAAAATCTGTAGAGTGAAAGCAGATTCAATCCTTATGCAAGAATATTTGGCAGCGGAAGCAAAGAGGAAGTAGAGGATATAGAGAGCAGAGTGGAGGAAGAGAGAAAATAGAGCTTGCAGGAAGAAAAACTAAGGGCGAAGAAAACAGAACAATAACTGAAGGGAGAATGGGGGATAAGGAGTAAATAATAATAATATAAGAAGGAAGTAGGGAGAATAAGAAAGTAAATGCACTATAGCAGAAGAAACAACACCAATACAAGTTGAAGAGAAAGAACAGAACCAACCAGCAGCAGAGGGAGAGAGCGAACAAATGTAGGATCAGGAGCTTTCTCAGTAGATTGAAGACTTAATTGAAGTTGCGGACATGGAGTTGGAACAGAAACCACGGGATGAAGATGTTGACTTGATTCCCAATGCACCACAGGTCACCATTCAGTCTCCGCCACCTTTAGCCGCAAAGTTATCCCCAAGCAAGGAAAGGGACATAGTTCCTCTTAATGATGATCCAGTAATGGATGTGTACAATCTGTCATATAATGAACTTCAGAAGAGAATTGTACATGTGGGGAGAAAGCGTTTTCCAAATGATCATGCATCACCTACATTCATCAGATAAAGTGTGATAGTGGAGGACAACAGTAGGAATCTAAATGTCATTGTCGAAGCCAACTTTGCCTTCACGGGTGCGACGAGATAAGACATTCAATACTTGACGGTCGAGAGCAATAAATTGGTACATAACCTACAAGTTGCCTGACAAGAGATAGAACAAATCGTGCAACAACATAGACCACAGTCTCCGCACAAGTTTACTTGGGGGAAATGAGAGTAGAGATACGTGGTGAAGTATCGACATTTGGAGAGACCATGCAGGACCTCTATGAGGAGCTCATAACCATACATAAGGCAAATTTTCACATGCGTGGTTTTCAATAGCAGAGCAGGGAATTTTTTAAGACTCTTAGGAATGTGCAAATTGTCTTCACTGTTGTGCAAGAATAGACAACGCAATACAAAGGGGCACCACTTACTTTGATAAAGAAGATGAAGCCATAGGCGAGATGGGGAAGGCAAGAGTTCAAAAGTTGATGCAAAATGATAAGCACCTCACCTCGTTCATTGGAAACATTTAGGCCTCATATCTATGATTGTAAAACAGTTTGGATTTCATGGTGATAACCCACAAGATCCCATCAGTCATCTCACTCATCGAATCTAAACGCAAACACCAAGTCAGGAAAGTGATTGAAGAGTACTTGGAGCAGGTAAGACAGGTTTCCACCAAGTTGAGATAGGTTGAACAGACAAAACATGTAGAACTACATCGGTGGTACTATCCATATCAGAACCATGTTTCTCCTCCTCGAGAAAGAATTTAAGACTAGCTCCAAGTCATTGTACCTTGATGTTATGGAGGCTAGAGTCGGCTTCCAGCTAAACATCATCACATAGTTTGGGGATCTCATCGCACAAGACGAGCTTGGCACCAATATGTGATCAAGAAGTAGAAAGTGGAGGTCGTTGAGCTAGATTTATCCCAAACTCAAGCATCATAATGTTGTGTCCTCTTAGGCTTTCAAGTTGTGTCTACATTATTTTGTCTTATATGGGTACAAGTGTAAATTGTAATATTATTTGTAATTATGTTATAAGTGAATCCAAGTGTCAATATTGGAATATGAAGAGTCATGTTGTAATGTAATGAGTTATTATGTAAAGAAGTTGAAGATTCACGAGGGTAGTCCAAAGGTCACAAAGGAGGGTTGAAGAGTCACCCCCTCTTGTTATAAATAGAACCTTATAACTCATGTAAAGGGCCTTTAGGAGCCAATATTTTGGCTAATCTTAGGCTTAGAAGGATCTTGGGAGCATTGTGAATAGTCTTGGCTTCTCTGTAGTGTAGAGTGAGTATACTTCTTTAGAGGAGAAAGTTTTCTTTACTTTAATGTTCCACTATTGGGGCTAGTGGTCCATTAATGGTGTATCTATGAATGGAACTTTCACTTATAATAATAAAATCAGAGCTAGCACGCTTTAATATAGTAGAACTATTCTTATTGTATTTGAAATATGTGTTATTTAACTTGCGCTTATGCTTATGAACTATTTCGTTTGAATTTATATGAATCTTTTTGAACTCAGGTTATTGTATTAATTCATTGCTTTAACTTGTGGACTATTTCACATCTTAGCCTGTGATGTCATTATGCTCGTGTGTTCCTTTTATGCTACGTACTATTACAGGCTTCTAAGGGGAACACTTCCTTTTCCATTCATGTGTTGTAACCTTCATACATCACACTTGACTCTCTGTAGGGTCACACACTTTCTCTCACCCAAAGTCATCATACTTCACTCTGCGTGTTTTCGTAGTCAAGGCATAACATTACCAATCACTAATGGGGCTCCTACTACAAATGGTGTGAGGTCTAGTTGGGACTTCATATCGTGGAGATCCCCTTAATGTTGGCGGGTCTAGCACCGTCAACAATAGTATAAGTCCTTTAGTTATGATTCATTGGTCTTGTTCTTCTTTGGAGATCCTTCTTCGGCAACATTTTCTTGCTCCTTGTTTCTATTTTTATTTCTCAGATTCTCAGGACAATCACATCTATAGTGACCCATATTGTGACAATTATAGCATTCAATCTTGGATAGGTCTACCTTCGTTTTAGGCCCTTTAGACTTCTTGAAGGTTCCTTTGTTCTTGTGATGAGTGGAATAGGAATTTGAAATTTTCCCCTCTTCATTCTCTTTGTTTCTTACTAATGAAATTATGACTTCTTCTTGACTACATGCATTCCATAATTGTTCGAATGTAGAAGTTTCCTTCCAACTATTGAGACCTGATGAGAAGGCACCCCAAGATGTTGGTATCCTATAAGTGAATTGATTACAAGCTCTTTTTCAGGTACTATCTTATCTATTGCCTGGATTTCATCTCTGATTCTAGCTATCCTTACAAAGAAATATGCCACAGTGTCTTCCTTTGTCATATTTATAGTTCTTAATTCATTCTTAATACTTGCAATTTAACCAAGATTCTTGATTGTGAATAATGTGGATAATGCCTCATACATCTCTTGAGAAGAATCTATGTTGGATATATTGGGATGAGGTTGTCCTTTATTCCATCCACCATTAGGGTCATGACCAATATCTTTGTTTCCCTAAACTTTTCCTATTTTTCACCACTTGATTCATTTGTGGGCTTCTTTACCTTTCCTTTGACTAGATCCAAGACTTTATTTTTCTTGAGGATGAGATATATCTTCTTTTTCCATGCCCTGTAATTAGATGCTCCTTCTAATTGTTTTTCTCCCTTCATTGAGTTAGACATTGTTCTTGAAGATAGTAGGCTTGAATTTTTATATGATCCTTTTCCTTGACCCTTTCTTAAAACTCCTTTCAATAGATCTTAAGGCTGCCTTTTTCCTTCTTTTTCACCTTAGCTTTGATACCATGTTGGAAAATCAAAAAGCCAGAAAGATTTTCTTTATGTTGATAATTACTTGTGATATTCTTATATCCTTATTAACTTTATTGTGTTCTTCTTTTATCTTAGTTCATCAAGTAGTTACCAAAATCATGACATGGAGATCAAAGACACCATATGTAGGAAGACAATTAGGGGAAAACCCCTATCTATGGGAAAACCCAATCAACAACTCTTCCTTCAATAGTTTCACAAGATGATCCAAGACTCCTTGACCTAGATATATACTTCCACCAATCACCAAGTCAACCCTTCCTTTCTTCTGTAGATGACGATCTTCCAACAGTAACTTTGACCTAGCACTTTGACCTTGTAGTAGTAGAGTTTCGACTTCCAGCAACAAAAATTTCACCCAGCAGCAAAACTTCAACCCAGTAGCAGAATCCAGAATTTTGACCTCAGTAGTAGCCCAATAACTTCGCACGTGTGAGAGAGAGATAGCCCAAAAAATTTGATCTTGTCTCTCCCTGCAATTCTCCTCCTTCTTCTGCAACTTGTCACTTTCTCTATTGCTTTTTCTTGAGTATCGAACTTATGTGTGAGATGTTCCAAATGAATCAAACCGCACTTCTATATATATCCTTTTCTGGAGTTCGAATTACCCTCATGTAGGCCGACTTGATCAGGTAAGGGCCAACTCGGTGTGGAGGTGACAAATGCCTTATTTTACTCAATAATAATTATTTTTACATTATTCAAAATCCCAAGGAGGGTCTCATAAAATGAACAATGACTCTAGTGACTCGATATAAAACCTAGAAGTCCTCAATGGGGACTTTTGACCTAAAACATGATGACCTGAGCATGAAACCAATGTTTTAATAAGTCACAATAATAATGATAATAATTCCTTTTTCTTTCTTTTGATAAATACATTCTTCAACATGGGGACCACACCTGCAAGAGTCAAGCAAAAAAGGATAGATAGAGTGCTTGTAATAAGGTTTGTTGGGAAAAACACTATGGGGGGGGGGGGGGGGGGGGGGTGGGGGGGGGGGTGGGTTGAATTGTATTTTAACTCACTTTAAAATTTTCATTCATATTTTTATTTCCATAGGCTATTGTCACTTATGCAACCAGCGTATGTATATGACATTAGTAAATGCTAACAGTGTATACCCAATTAACTATATTTTCATATATATCATCATGTGTTCATCTTTAACTAGTGCATCATTACTTCATTATTCATTAATTAAATAGTAACCATGAGTAGTAAGAAGAAGATAGATGATCAACACATAAGAAACATAGATGAACACCAATATTTTAGATGGAAACCCAATGTGGGTTAAAATCGTTGTTGTCATCATCTTTGTCTTCTTCTTTTATTATAAATAAAATCTTCTCACAATATTGTATTGGCACAGACTCTTACCAGTACATAGGCACCCATCTACAAAAATATACGACATTCTTTTCATTCGCCAACACCTACTGGAAGGGATCTACACCCCTTTCTAAAGACTTCTACCATCAGCTCCCTATGGACCACTTTTCATAATGTTTCAGATTGGATTCACCTAACCCAAAACATCAAACCTATGGGCCACCTTTCATCATATTTTCAGACTGGACCCACTTTCATCTTTAAGCTCAAACCAAGTAACAGTTCTGAAACCAAATATTGAATCAACTCGTCCAATCATTGAACCAGCTAAAATATCAACAAACCAATCACTGAATCTCAACCATTTATTACAACCAAACTAATAAAATCATAACCAAATCATACCAATGCACAACCATTCATTAATATACCAAGCCATACTTTGTTCGTCACATAAACCAAATGTTATCCCTCCAAACCCTAGTCAAATATATTTCATAAACTATATGTTATTGTTTTGAATCATATCCATGTATGTACGTGCTTCCCCTGTATAAGACTTGCATACAGATCTCAAATAACTAACAACTAAGTATGAATTACTGCATTACTGAAACAACCACTAAATCATGTACTGAGTCAATTATAGATCATTAATCCAATTACAAATCACCACACTGTAGCATCATCACTAATCAACATTCCATTTCATAACCATTTCAACCCAATCAATATTGTCAAACGCATATTATTATGCTAGAGACGTCATCGACAAACAACATCAAATAGAAGATAATTGATCAAATGCCATCAACAAGCCATACTGCAAAAACCTTAGTATATGTACACAGATTTCATAAAGTGTATCAACATATGTACTCGTTTATGATTCACAACACCCACATACGGATCTACACAAACTGAAAAAAACTTTGCAGAATATATACACGACTACCCATAGGCAAATATGGGTATGTACGCAACTAACTTGAGTAAAACTAGTGTACAGATCTAAAATCACTGAATTATACTTTCGTTGCACAGCACAACATCTTTCAAACCCAAATTGTCAGCATATACATTGTTATCGTCACACATCATTATACCATCATCATAGATCTATCAAACCATAAACAAATTAAGCAATATGTATTCATTTTAGGTCTATCAGATTTGATCCATCTCCATGTTCCCTGGTGCACACCTTCTTCAGATCAAATCATTCATAAACAATCCATCACTTACACCCATAACACTTTGATCTCCATCTCCTTATATTGCTTTAGCCTTAGCCAATACCTTAGGCCAATCCTTTGGTAATGTCATTAGTATTCTTTGACAGGATCAAACCATTGTCGCACTCATTAATCTAGGCCAATACCATGGTAATAACCCCTAGTATTCAAGTTATGATGGTGCAGATTTTGTACGTGAATTCTCTTCACAACACCCATGTATGTATGCGACCTTGCTTCTCAAGACCCGCGTATAATTTCTCAAACATTACCTTTACCATCCCTCTGTATTTGAACTGACATTCCATTGTCCATCACCTCTCTAGCATCTGTTCCAGTTTGCATAATCATCATGTTATCATAATTTTGACATCTTTATCAAGTAGGTTGCCATCAAGTACAACACATTAGCCACAATGCCAACAAGGTTATCAAAATATCTTCATGCCATGGAGATTAATGCCTCATGATATTTGGATGAGAAACTCACACAATGGTCTTCTTAGATACTCATATATTGTTCTAAAAATTTTATGGAGCATGTAGAATATTGGATTCGTTCATGTTGGCACACGAGAGCATATTATTTGCTTCATTGACCTTGATATTAGCATAACCTTCCCCCCTTGCATATATTTTCAATGGATTTTATTGATCTCTATGAGGGTGAGATGGAAAAGGGTATCCATATTAAGATTTAAAGAGCCTACCTATGGTCCACACGGTTCATTCCTAAACAACCACTTTCTCCCAAGCTTCAACACTACTCAAAGTTGCATGTTCAATGCAAAAATGGGCCCATTCAATCCTTGGGGTACATTGGACATGAGTTACCTTACAATGTAAGGGTCACTCTCACACAACTTGGAGTTTGATCCCACTAGCTTCGTGTTGAGGCATATCACCGTATTCCTTGGGAGCTATGTATTTCTAGATTTATTTCTTATAGCTTAAGACTAATTATCACTTTATCTTTTTTTGCTCTCCCCACTACAAGATTAGAGGATAACACTTTTATGACTTTAGAGATTCACTTGGTTCTCTCAAACACTTATGAATTATGAGGACCATTGTTACTTACCTCTCTTCCTTTGGGAGATCTTTTCCTTCATTAACAAATATCTAGAGGCCAATTCCCAAAATGCCATCCACGAAGTTGATTACCTTTTACTTTCAAACCTCTAACACTAATAGGAAGAGGCACCATGGCCAACTTCTGCGGCTCAAATGATACACATATTAGGCATTGTAGACCTAATGAATTATGTGGCATCACATGTTTCTTTATGGCCTTGAATGTTAGAAGTGCTTCTCCCAAAAAACATGTCTCAACTAGGAAAGCTACTTCTTCTTAAGATTCTTCATTGTTCCTTATTTTGTTAGGTTGGCATTTCCTAATGATTTTCTTCTTCTTTTACTTCTTTTAGGTTATTTTTCCCTTGAGATGATTTCACCTTCCCCTACTTGATGTTAGGGTAGTTCAAGTAAACTTGACTCGTTGAAGTTACCAATGATTTTTCGAGCTCTAGGTTTATGAGAACCCATGATTTTGCTCATGGTATTCATATTTAATGTAGCCTATTTAATGATCTGAATGAGAATATTAGTTTTTCTCTAGTAAGATCCTCCTCAAATTATAAATAAAATGATATTCATGTGCTTAAGGATTCATGAGTTTTGCAAGTGAAAAATGAGTTTTTATGTTAATTTTATGAGCAATTTAACATAAAATGGAAACTAAACAGCGACATATAAATGTGCAGAACATCACCAAAAACACATCACAATAAGAACATGATGAAGGCATTCACCCCTCCTGGGCTATGTCTCCTTGGTCCAGCTTCCAATGGCTTTGGCCTCTCTTTTATGCTCAAATGTGTAAAAATATATGTTTACAATGCTCAAATACTTTTGAAACTTTCTCCAATGAGTCCAGAATATCCAAAAATGGCTACCTAGCCTCTTTTTGCACCCAATTTGGTCGAAAATTGGTGAATTTATGACCTCTCCTAGTTTCTCCATTATTCCCTCTACAATTTGCCCAAAATCTGGCACCGAACCCCCATTTTCACCCCATTTTCCGCTAACGGGCCACCAAATCCGCCGAAATCCGGGCATTTTTTTCGGATGGTTAATTTGGCCGTCGAGGCCTAAAATCATAAAATAGGGTCATATGGGGGCCATGCACCTAGGGGCTAACCCCTGCCACTGGCTCCTTTTCCTCCGGCGGTCACATAAAATGCTAGCAGCTTAAAGTGTCGTTCACGTGGGATACCCTAGCAGTTTTACCTGATGGTCAAGCTCCGATGGCGACATAATCGCTGGTGGCTTGCACAATGCATTCGCATGGGGCAGTTAAAGTCTGAACCCACCTCCCAAACTTTGTGGCATTTGACATTTAAATAAAACGCGCAATTAATACATGTTAAGAATCATCAACTCGGTGCATTGGTAACAACTATGTTTGTGTGTTGGGAGGTCACAGGTTCAATCCTTGTTGCCTCTACTCGGACTATGAAACAATTTTGGTGGCCTCTAGGATGCCACGTGGTGGCCTCTAGGATGCCACGTGGCGGCCTCAGGCAGGGCCACGAGTCAGCCCGTGGTTGGCCATCATTCCAACCAATGAAAAACCACAAAATTTCGACTAGTACAAAGTGCCACTTGGCACAATATAATTCACCGAAAAATGCTTTGACCAAGTCAATGTCCAAATCACTCGCACAGTCAACGTCATGTCAGCAGTACGGACTACTAACTGGGTTGCCACATGGCAGTCTTCGACAGGGCCACATGGTAGCCTCCGACAGGGCCACGTGTCAGCCCATGGTTGGCCATCATTCCAACCAATGAAAAACCACAAAATTTCGACTAGTACAAAGTGCCACTTGGCACGATATAATTTGCCAAAAAATTCTTTAACCAAGTCAACGTCCAAATCACTTGCACAGTCAGCGTCACATCAGCAGTATGAACTGCTAACTGGGCTGCCTAATTTTGCAAAATTTACCTGTTTGAGAAAACTAACAGGACGCGTTTCTAGGAGCATACGGTGTCTATTTTGCGCGAAACGAGTTGCACCAGATTCAAGACAATGAGAACTACGCAGTTGTTCAGGTTCTA
This sequence comes from Pinus taeda, assembly GCA_000404065.3. Taxonomy (NCBI): domain Eukaryota; kingdom Viridiplantae; phylum Streptophyta; class Pinopsida; order Pinales; family Pinaceae; genus Pinus; species Pinus taeda. Next base: position 54,571 of record APFE030509129.1, on the reverse strand, counting down.
CACCATTTTGATGACTTTTATTTTTGAGCGTAATTCTGAGTACCTGATCATTTAAAGGCATAAAGACTCCATGTTAATTTGTCCTCATGTCTATTGGATTCCAAACAACAATGTCTTTAGACACCACCACTTACTAGTTGTTAGGATCATGACACCGAGAGAAGTAGTGGTTTCTAAAGGCATCATTGATTGGGATCCCAATGGCCACGAGAACAAAATTACTTGGATCTTTCACCTTTAAATAAGCTATATTCCACATAAACACCAAGGGTCAATAACATGGGTTCTCATAAACCTGGAGCTCAAAAACCGCTAATAACTTAATCGAGTCAAATTTATCTAAACTACCCTTACACTTAATATATTTACATATTATATTATTTATAATTCCATTAACCAATTACAATTTTTAATAAACATTAATATCTAAATCATAATTAATTTAACTTGGATCTCGCTTTTTCCAATGACTATTTAATGTCAAAATTGTGTGATAGAATTTCATGTTACCAATAAAGGGTAAGTTACATTAACATCTATAATAATGGGATTATCTTTAATAATATATTCATTATATAATAATTGGATTCTCTTTAATAATATAATCATATAATAAGAATGTGATTATTGTTAAAACATAATTCCATATAGATATTGAACATGCACTTTTCTATTATTAACCGTGAGAATTCGTTTTCCCGTCATCATTATTATCATGAAAAACCATCCTAATAAAACAAAAAAATTATTAAAAAACAAAATAACATAAAATAATTATTAATGTGAAATAAAATCATATTTAAAAATATTAGTGTGAGTATATGTAATATTATTAAAATTTAAAAACATTATATAGAAATTATTAATAATAATTTTATAAGAGTGAAAAATAATAATATAATATATTCATATTCCAAAAATTATATGGTAGTTTATTTGGTTAAAGCCTCTCGTTAAATTATTGGCCTTTTGTCATGAGGCACGAGTTTAATTTTTCTGGAGTGTATCGAAGTCAAGGTCTTTGTGGTAGGGTCGATTAAATGGGGAGCCCATCCAAAAGTGTTACTAAGGAAAAAAAAGCCTCACATCTCAAATGAAATTTTGCATTCACCCCCAATACCATTAAATTCTCTTCAATAATGTAATCATTTAATATAATATCTAATTATTAATTATTAAATAATACATTCATAATTAATTAATCATCATTTTAATATGTATTTAATAATTATAATATAATACAATTTAAATATGGTCTTTAGACCTGTCTTGGTTAACTTTATAAATTACCATTATATTCTCTTCAATAATTATGTTCATTAGTATAATTTCTAATTACTAATAGTTATTCAATTCTCTCCAATAATATAATCATCATTATAATATGTACTTAACAATTATTGATATGATACAATTTGGATATTGTCTCTAGACTGGTGTCGGTTAACTCCGTAAATTATTCTTTTATATCAATTATGGTCACGAAAAAAGTCGATTACAAAATGTTAATTATGATGACAAAAAATCATCCAATGCACAATGTTAAAAAATAGAATAAAGTAATTATTAATTTAAAATCATTTATATAATATTTTTAAATGATTTTTAAATGGAGATGGTTTTTAGGGTGATTTTTTAGACTTTTCATGTTGAATCCGGTCTAAAATTTGAAATGAATCTTGATTTGTGTTATTTAAACTAGTCTTTTCACTGTATATATGGATTCAGTACATTGGAAAACCCCTAGGGCACTTTGATTGCACAGGATTATCCATCAAACTTGTGATTTCAATAAATTCCTGGCGGAATTTAGAGAAATTGGAATCTTGATTTGTGTTATTTAAACTAGTTTTTTCACTATATATATGGATTCAGCACATTGGAAAACCCCTAGGGCACTTTGATTGCACAGGATTACCCATCAAGCTTGTGATTTCAATAAAATCCTGCGGAATTTTAGAGAAATTCGACCGGAAAAACCGTTGTAAAAACTTCCAAAAAGTCGCACTAAAGACAACTCCGCTACATATGATATAATAATTTTTCAACATATAAATTTCTATATAATTT
>APFE030509129.1:11619-50950 GCA_000404065.3 Pinus taeda | reverse complement strand
GTAAGAATAATAATAATTTAACAAGGTCCTTGGGTCAAAAATTAGCCGTTAATCTTTTTTAGCTGTTGGAATCTTGAACTATTTAACACGCTAGACTAGATCTGTCTCTTCAACTTGTCCTGACGATGAACCACACTAGTTGGTTCGAAACGCGTCGACAAAGGTCTTTCTTTATGTGATTTACGCCGAAATTCTTCTTATAACTATGATGGATCACAGAAGCCTCAATTCTACAATAAAGTTATAATTTAACTAATTCTTATGATATTTTAATTTTAACAACTTGAGACGTATGATAAAGTGTTTTGATGCCTATTGATATTTACCAATCACTTAATTTATTGTAGGGATTTAACTACTATAGAATATTTTAGAATATTAATAGTAGTATACAGAAATCAAAAGCTAAGATTTATTTCCAAATTAGCTATCACTATTTTACCATTTTTTTTTTGTAAACTGCGGTATTTTATTATCTACAGGAATATAAAAGTACAAAACTTAGGCTCCTCAATCTGCCCCGAAGGGAAACCAGATCTGTTGGAGCCTATACTTACATACGTCATTAACGTTATCACAATTGTTTATAGTCAAAACTTGTAAGAACATAAAAGGGTTTTTACAACCAGAATAAATCTGCAGACTCATTAAGCTCGTTCTAAAAAGACAAAACCCCTAATCAACTGCCGCGGGGGCGACCCAGATGGAACTTCTATAAAACATGGATATCGACAAGCAAAAAGGAAAAAGGGAAAAAACCAGGCTTTTCGCCGCGCTGGAGTCCTTCAGTCGATGTTGATATTGACTCTGTCCTTCCTCTGCTCCATCAGCATAGCCTTGATGTCCTTGAGGAGGTCATTCTGCTGCCTTACCAGCATTTCCACATTCGCGACTTCTTTTTTCGCCGTCGCCGTATCCTGAGCCATCTCCACCATTTCCGCTGCAACCTGCTCCATGGCCTTGGCTAGGAGGTGCTTCAGGACCCAGTAGGTGTGGAGAGCGCGTCGGTACAGGGTGAGTCTGCCCCGAGTATGACCAGGGTCTGGTAACTGCAGAGACCAGTCGTTCATTTCTGGATCTGAAGGCTCCTCCAGCACTTTCTCCTCCATGGCATCAATAATGTTCCTGATGTCAGCATTTGAGTCCAGATTGTAGGCATGTTCTTCCTCATTCACCGTTTGATTGATAGACCTGTTTCTCCTTTTGCGTCTTTTCTGTGTCTGGTTTCCACCGCCTTGCTGGTGGCTTGCCGGGGACGGTCGCCACCTCTCTTCGTCTGCTGCTTTCTCCCTTCTCCCTCTTTAACTCGCTACGAGCTTCTGCTACTCTGCCTAGTTTCAAATCTCTTGCCTCTGGGTTCCTTGACCTGCCTGCAGTCAAGCTCCTCCGAGCTTTCTATTTCGATTTTGGTCCTGACCCCTTCAACTTGCCTGCCTTCAGCAACAGCCTTCTCCTCTTGGGCATCCTTAGCTCTATGCTTGCTCATTTTCGATCGATTGAGGCGCTGGTTGGGAGTTCGCTGCCAGAGCGCCGCTTCACTCGTCACCTTCTTCGGGACGCTTCTACTATACATTCTTTCTTTGTTCCTCCTTATAGCTTCCCACCCACCTTTGCTCAAATGATGTAGAAGCTCCCCCTTGCGCATGCCACTAATACCCCAAATGCGCGCTTTGGGATTGTAAATCAGTTTTTGTTTTGGGCCGCGACCCTGACTTGCTGCGAAATCATTAATTACCGCTGACGAGGTGTGAAGGGCGCCGCCCTTCTGTCCTCTCCTAATTACCTCCGGATGTTGTCTTAATCTCCCTCTCCCTCTCCACGCGGGGGTGTGATTAAGCCTGTTCTGCATCATAATTATCCTTTCTAATGAGCTGATTTAGCCCGTCCCATCGTTCCAGCAATTCCTGATTGGTCCAGCTGTCATCGATTGGCTCCATTTGTTCATTGCTTCCCCAATTCGCCAGGCAATCCGTGGGTTTATTGCCCTCTCGTCTAACATGTGAAGTGATCGTGAAGTCGATTTATGTTAACAGTTCCCCTATGTCTCGGACTGTGCTAGCACTTCGCCAACTTTTCACCACCTTCTCCCAACTCTTCCCTTGGATTAATTGCCTTATCGAATTGATCACCAAGGTGGAGTCCCCTTCAATTTCTAACTTCCTATAGCCATTTCTTCTGGCAATTTTGAGGCCTTGGTAAACCGCCATGAATTCTGCCTCATTATTGGTCATTGTTCCTCCATGTTCAGCATAGATCCATTCTGTAACCCCTTCACCATTTCTGAATATTCCACCAAAACCCGCTGGACCCGAATTCCCTTTAGCAGCTCCGTCGCAATTGAGTTAAATGAACCCTTCTGGCGGCTTTCTAAAGACCGATCAGCTTTGATTTGCTGATTGGCGGTTCTGTTTGGAGACTTGATGGTATATCATCCCCTGTTCTACATTTAGCTTCTTTAGGATTTCTATTTCAGGTTTTGTGGTTTTCTAATCTTCGTCTGCCCAATTCTCCGCTAGGATTGACTCTTTTATTTGCTTTAGCGTTTTCTTCCATATTTCCTCCGGGCCTGTGGACTTCCCTTTAAATATTCGACTATTTCGTTCCCTCCATAAATTCCATACATTGAAACCAGCAGAAATGCTCCACACCCATCTGACTATTTTGCTCTGAAACTTTCCTTCTCCCCACTCGCTAAGGGTTTGAATTATGTCTCGCGGGTTTCTTGTTGTTGTCGCAAATAGACTTTTCGTTTGCTCCCACTTGAATTGAGCCGCACTGCAACCATTTAGCAGGTGTTCCTAGTCTTCTTCTTCGGAATTACAGAGGCAACATCTAGCTGGGCCAGCGAAGCCTCTTTTTTGAATTCTGTCCCATGTTAAAATCCGCTTTCTTCCCACCAACCAAGCAAACAGCTTAATCTTCGGCCACCACTTTGTTTTCCATATCTTTTTCCACTTTTGTTCTTGCTCGCCTGGATCATCCTCGGTTTTTATTTTGTAGGCTTCTTTTATTGAGAATATCCCTTTTGTTTCTTTGCCCCATCGGAGGATGTCTCTGCCGTCTCTCTTTTTTATCTTCCTGGAATCGGTTTCCTTCCTGTAAGCTATTTTTTCTTCTTCTGTTGCGTTCCTTTTCCAATCCTCCAGAGGTTTCCATTCTTGCCATTCCTCATTTCTAGGTTCTGCAATCCAGTAATATTTAACCACCAGGAGGCCTCTATCAACTCCTGTTCCGTGAATTTCCTTCATGCCTTGTAGGTTCATCATTTTTCCCCTTTGCTGCCAGGCTTCATCCCAAAATCTCGCTATCTGGCCTCCTCTTATTTCCCAGAATATATGATTGTCTACTAAGTCCCTGCTTTGGGTGGATAAGTTCCAAATATCCGAACCCCAAGGGATATTTTGATCTCTAAGAATTTCTTCCAGGGAGAGAGGCATATTGTATTTTACAGTCCAGATTTCTTTCCATAAGTCTGGACCCCCTTGTAGCCATATCCATCTTAATTTAGCAGCAAGAACTTGATTTAGGGTCCATGGATCTCTGAGGCCTAAGCCTCCTTTTTCCTTAGGTTTGGTTAGACTCTTCCATGAACAGAGGGCCCACTTCTTTTGTTGTTTCGGGCCTCCCCATAGAAATCTTCTATAAATCTCTACCAGTTTATTACAAATTCCTTTAGGGGCAGCCATTACAGATAATGGATATATCGGAATTGCTTGTATAGTGGCTTTGAGAAGCACAACCCTTGCTGCCAGGTTCAGAGCATGGAAGGTCCAATTATCCAGCCTTTTCATGATCTTATCAATGATATTTTTCCAATTTCGTATTTTAAGGGTAGATGTGTCTAGCATAGTTCCTAAATATTTGGTAGGGAGATTCCCTATCCTATATCCCATGACCCTGGTTAGATGATTCTTAACAGGTTCTGCAGTGTTAAAGAAAAAGGTTCTGGATTTATCATTGTTCACTTCCATCCCTGAACTTTCCATAAATATCTCTAGAGTTTTCTTTATCCGTTTGACTTCTTTCAGGGTGGCTTTGCAATATATCATTATGTCATCCACAAATTGTTGATGCGTGACTGTGGTTCGATTCCCCCATAATCTGAGCCCTTGAATTTTCCTTTCTCTTGCTTCTTTTTTAAAATATCTACCTAATCCTTCTACTGCAATTATGAAGAGAAAGGGGGATAAGGGGTCCCCTTGTCTGAGACCTCTTGAGGCATTGAAAGTTGTTGTTGGCGCTCCATTCAGCAAAATAGAGAAATTCGGAGTAGAGATCATGCTTATGACCCAGTTAACCCATCTATCACAGAATCCAAAGGCTTTAAGGATTCTTTCTAGGTACTTCCAACTTAGCCTATCATAGGCTTTTGAAAGGTCAAGTTTAATTAGCATGCCCTTTTCTTTTTTCGTTTTCAAAGTGTGAAGGACTTCCTGGGCCACCACAAGCCCATCCAAAATCTGCCTTCCTTCAACAAACCCAGTTTGCTCTGGGGAGATAATACTTGGTAGGATCAGTTTTAGTCTCTGAGCAATGATTGATGCCACTATCTTGTAGATGACATTACACAGGGCTATAGGGTGAAAGCCATCAGCCTGTTCAGCCTGATTAGTTTTTGGAATCAAGGTTGAAAGGGTTGAGTTTATTCCTGGCCATATTCTTTGATTTAATCTGGCCTCCTCTACAACTTCCAGAACTTTTGTTGCAAGAAACTTCCATCTTGCTTGGAAGAATTCTACAGTGTACCCATCTGGGCCAAGAGCTTTGTTCCTTTTCATGTTTCTAACAATGTCTTCCACTTCTTCCATGGTGATTTTCCTCATGAGTGCCAAGTTTTGATCTCTTGTGACTACATTTGGAATTTCGCTACTTATCTTTGCTATGGCATCTGATCTGTTGGTTTGTGGTTCCCTCAGAATGTCTTTGAAATGATTCACCAGTACTTTTTCAATTTCTTTATGTTGTAGAACTCTTTGCCCTTCTTGGTTTTTTATAGAGAATATTTTGTTTCGTTGTCTGTGCTGAACCATTTCTTTATGGAAAAACTTGGTATTCCTCTCTCCCTCCCTAAGCCATTGTACCCTTGATTTTTGCTTCCATAAAATCTCTTCTTGTTTTCTTCTTTCTTCTAGCTGATTTAAAACCCTGCCTTATTCTTGTGTTCTCTCCTCTTCTATTTCTTCCATGATATCCATCTGCTGAAGGTCTTCCATTCTCTGTTCTAGTCTCTTTTTATCTTCCATAATATTCCCAAATTCTTCTTTGTTCCATTTCTTTATCTTATTTTTCATTTCCTTCAGTTTGAGTTGAAAGGTGTGCATCTTATTTTTGCCCCTTTGCTCGCTCATCCTCCACCACTCTTCTAGCTTCTCCATCAGTCCTTCATTTCTTAGCCAGAAAGCTTCGAACCTGAAGGGCTTGTTAGGAGGCCTTTGCTTTAAGTCTATCTCTAATTTAACCGACCAATGGTCTGATCCTGCTACCGGGAGAATGGTGGCTTCTATAAATACATCCTTCAACATTATTTGTTCTGAGATTAGGAATCTGTCAAGGCAAGAAGCTATTTGGTTAGCGCCTCCTCTTCGATTGTTCCACGTATGACTTCCATTTATGGTTTGGATGTCAATCAAGTGCTGGTCCCTTATTAGGTCTCCAAACTGTTCCATTACCTTATCCATTCTTCTTGTTCCTCATTTTTTTTCATCTAAGGTTTTAATCAGATTAAAATCCCCTCCTACTATCCATTGTTTTCCTGGTATGAGGCATCTCAAGGCTTTTAGATTTTGCAAAAAGTTTTCCTTTTCGTTCTGAATATGAGGTCCATACACCCCTGTTATAATAACCTCTTCCTTCGTTCCTACTATACTTGTTGTACCTGATAAAATTCTTGGGAGACTCATCCAGTTACTGAAGTGTATTTCCTCTGGGTTCCAGATAATTATCAAGCCACCTGTGCTTCCAATTGCATCCAGCCCCATCATTTCATAGCTACTCCTGTTTTTATTCAAAATTTCTCTCATTTTCTCAGTACTTATTTTTGTTTCTTGTACTATCATTACACTGGGCTTCTCTTTTTTCAATATTTCATTCAAATACCTTTGTTTGCCTCTACTGTTGAGGCCTCGTATATTCCAGCTTGTAATAATCATCTTAACAGTTTTGGGGGGGATTGGAAGACCTCTGATAGAGGGATCACTCTTCCAGAGTTAACTAGCATCTCACCCACTTCTTGTATCATTTCCCCCATTGTTCTTCTCCCTCGTTTTTTGCCTCCCTTGCCAATGCTGCCCGCTCCTATGCTTTACGTTTCCTGTTTCTCCGGTTGTTGATTTTCCTTTTCTTCGGTCAGTCTCTTTTTTTCCTTATATCTTTGAAATGCATCTTTGTATCTCTGTTTTTGTTCTTCTGGGATGAATCTTTCATCAAGCCTTTTCCATTCCTGTAGGAGTCTCGCCATTACTTGTTCTTCTTCTTCTCCTTTTGTTTTCTTTGGGTCTATTTCCATGTCTCCTTGATCTCCTTGGGTTTCACCTGTGAGTTCAACCCCCTGTTCATTATTCCTATTATCTGCCTCTTTGCTTGATTTTCCAGTTATTACCTCCATTCCATCTATTTCTTCTTCTTCGCTTACCTCTGTCTCCAAACCTTCTTCCTGTAGGGCTTTAAACATGTTTAGAGATTCTGTTTTCTGGGCTTCTTTTTGTTTACCCATCTGCATCTTTTTATTTCCTCTTCCTCTTCTTCTTGTAACTTCTCTGAAGTCCTCTTTTTCTTCCCCTGTTTTCCTTGTTGTGTTGCTTCCGCTTTTTTCTGCTTCCCTTTCCTTTTCAGCTAGCGTAATAGGGCATTCCCTAAACAGATGACCATATTCATGGCATCTTCGGCAGCGAAATGGAATATGTTCGTAGTCTATAGGTTGGTGCCATAGCTCATCATGATATTCCAGTTCAATAGTGTCTGGGAGAGGCTCTGTGATGTTCATGTAAGCACATATTCTAGCATAGGTATTGAATTTTCCTCTCTTTGTTGTTTCCACCACTTTAACAAAGGAACCTATTGTATTTCCTATGCCTTTAAGGATCTCTGGTTCCCAGAATTCTGAAGGTAGACCAAAGAGTCTGATCCAAATCGGAGCAGCTAACATCCTTTCCTTATCTGGGTTGTAGCAGTCTACCCATTCTCTCATGAACAGACCAGCGTTGTTCATGAAATAAGGTCCTTTCTCAAAGACTCGCCCCCTATCTTCTAGGTTGGAAAATATAACAGTGAAGAACCCCTTAGCCCCCAACTTGACTTCCACATGTCCTTTTGGTTTCCACCTCTGGTAGATCCATCTCATGAGATCCTTTTCAGCAGGCCAGTATCCTATGAACTTGCATATCAAGGCATAATCACGCATATGGCTTCTGTAATTTTCTAGTCTATTAGGTGGGATTACAAATCTGGGTCTGCTCGAAGTCCTAGGTAGGCATTTGCTTTGGAATCCTGATCTCCTTTGTGCTCCAGTTTCTGAAGTTTCTCCTTCATTGGTTTGGGCTCCTTCACTCTGTTTTTCCTTTCTATTTTCCCCTGTTAAAGTAGCTTTGAAGGAGGGGATCTCTCCCCCCCGTTCTCCGTCTCCATTCCTTCCCCTCCCAGCGCGACTCCTATTTTATTCTGATAGCAAGCCCGGTGGTAAGCAAGCGATCCTTCAGGCTGAAGAATAAACCCTAGCACCTGCACGTGATCCCGACTCCCCGCCCGGCTCGACCGCCACTATTTTACCATTTTAATTAAAAATTCATTAACCAAATAAACGAATATGAAATGCGTTATGTTTTTTGGGCATGTGGTATTGATAAACCATGGTATTGAAACAAGCTTATTTACAAATTATAAAAACTCCATTGATAAATTGGAAGTAATCTCCATGGTTAAAATTCTGTTGCAATTTTTTTCAAACATTTATATATATTTAACTTCTTTATTGATTTTTTATCATTAATAATAATAATAATTAAGTTATAATTTAACTAATTCTTATGATATTTTTAATTTTAGCAACTTGAGATGTATGATAAAGTGTTTTGATGTCTATTGATATTTACCAATCACTTTATTTTCTTGCACTAGTATGATATAATATATTATAGGGGAGGGACACCATTACCTGTGCGCCCTCCCTTCCACCTCAACTACACCCAAGTGGATGACACTCCCGCGTGTACGACACCTTCTCGATGTAGACTGCCACGTGTTGTAGTGGGCATCAGCCCTTCAAAACCCTAATTTCGACCTTTTGCCCGATTGTTTCTGCCTGTTTGACATGATGTGTGCTCTGCTCCATGTTTTTCTGTTCGGGTCCGGTGTTTGGGCGAAGCCCTCCGCCAACGATGGCGCGGGACGGCTTCATTACCTGTGCACCTTGTCCACCATCGTTAACCTGCTAAATGGGCTTGTTTGCTTGCACACATCCACTAACAGAACAGGGTTTCTGTTGTTCTTGTTTCATTCCGCCTGCAATTGTTGTTCATTCTGGACAGGCAGGGGATTACAAATACCTTGGTGCTTGTTTCATTCGCATGACTTGTTATTTGGGGAGGAGCCAGTACCAATTTCTAGCTAGTTCGAGGTCGAAGGTAAATTTACAGGTAATTTTCAGGTTTTTTTGGTTTTTGTTTCGAAATGTCTATGAATATTTATGCCATTGGCTACTATCCAACTTGTTGCAGGTCTTGTGAGCTTTGGAGAAGGTCTGGACATGGAAGATGCTAGGACATGGCTTCTACGTCTATCCGGTAGGGAAAATCCTACCAGCCATTGCCGCTATGTTTTTCAACACCTCACCTTCTATGTTTTTCAACACCTCACCTTCCTATCGGAATTTTTGTTATTTTTGCTCTTGAAGTTTCAGGATTTCAAAGGGTTTTGCAGGTTTAGGGTTTTGAGGGTTTAGGGTTTTGAAGCATTTGTTTGCCATCTACATCTTAGAAATCATCCAAGTATTTTTTTATGATGTTTAGAGCTTGATTTACATGGGAATGTATCTTCTCGACATTATATCACCAAGACCACTGGTTTTTTGGCCTAGCCTAAGCATCCTCACTGGTCAGAGCTCTGAAGTTCAACCTGCATTTCTGTCAATTTGTGCTCTACTTTTCCATGGCCAAAGCCCGACAGTGTTTTAATTTTCTTCTAGAGCTCGTTTAATGTAAGTGGGTAGGCCTTGTCAGTAACGCCTATTCCCTTATTTGCAGTCTCATCGACCTTGATAACGCTTCCACTTTGAATGGTTGGTTGATGAATGAATTGGCTATTTTAAATGTCGTGGTTTATTTTCTCTGTGGTACTTGCAAAAAATGTCTATATGCATCTATCTGCCCTGTCATAATATTAGAGGTCCATTCCCTACGTTACTGTCCCATTTCGTGTGTTGGTTGCCTCACACACAGTCTGCCATTTGTATCTACACACCCCGAAGATTCAAAATTCTTAGATTTTGGAGACATTTTTTTACTGTATCGATGCTGGAACTAGAGGTACAAGACTGCGTGTTTTCAATCGAGCATTTGCTTATGCCGCCCCTTCAACTAGCGATCCTTTTCTTACTTGTACTGATTAAGAACAGAATATTACATTCTTGGTGACTATTTTCTTCAACAACATGTAGAACCTAGTATTTGATAAAGCATGTGTATCTTATAGAACTTGTAAACAGTATGAATTTATTGAAATTCTCTTCCAGTCTTCCTTTTAAGTAGCACATTGATCATTTACCAGGATATCTTTAAATTACCTATCTATTTCATCCATTGTAGTTGTTCAATCTAGGTTGTGATATGATCTGAGTCAACCTAGCTTTTGTAATATCGTAGCTCAGCCCAGAGGCTTCCCTTTTTTGGAGATGCAGTCGAAGCACAAATATAAAATATATGATCTGGATTTTTTTGTTGTGGTCCTCATTTGACTCTCAAGAAATTTAATTAATAGGTAGATTCAAATTGGATCAACAGGCCGATTAAAGAGGTTTATTTCTTTACAAAGGAGGAGGATTTCCAGCGATTCTCATCAACCTCAAAACCACTCACACAAGAGGTGACATATTAAATCCTAGTGATTGACATGCATTATATGCAGACATTAGCCAATGGATCTTCTTCCATCTAGTAGCAGCATATGGTGCTTTCATCCTTGTGCGTTCATAATTGTGTTGGATGTGTGGAATGATCTTTTAACTAGCATGGAGCTCCTGCAAGTGGGTCAAGACTGCATTGAATTGGTTGTTGTTATTGTGCATATGTGCGTGTGCTTTGGTCAGTCTTATTGAATACTAGATACATCGTTGGCTCTTTATATATTTCATTCTAGTACATGCGTTGTTAGCCCTCCATAAAGTGTGTTGTATAAAATGTGTTGTGATGTGTTGCGAATCTGAAGTTGTCATTCCATAAGAGAACAATGCTATTTTTTTCTGGTGTCTACTATGAGTTTTAAGATATTATCCCATTCAAGTGCCGTTTATATATTCCTTTTGGTTTATATAATAATAGTATCTCTCTATATTGGTATGAAGATAAAGGTTTAAATGATTCGAAGTCAAGACTGATTATCATTCTACTACCATCCATTTGAAAATTATTATGGTTGATTCATTTTCCAATAATCTACTAGGGAAAGAGGTCATGCCAACATCGAGGCCAAGAAATTATATAAAGATATTGATAATGTCATTTGAACATAGTCCATTCCTTTAGCTCGGTCCTCGCGACCTGAAGAGTCATACAAGATTGATAACAGTAAGTTACTAAATGTTGCACATTCAGAAATTGTTTCTCAAAATATTATAGTCTCATTTGATAGTGTAAATAGACCTGCATGCATCAACTTTGGCCCTCGTTTTGTGTTTGAATTATTCTACTCAATAAGATTGATTAACTAGTATTGTATTGAAACATAAGGTGAAGTTGCAACAATTTTTTTGAAGTTTTTAAATGGCTAAAATTGAGAATTTATTAGAGTTATTAAGAACTCTAATTATGTCTATTGTTGAAAGCACAATTAAAATCAAGAAGGACACTCTTTATGATATTCAAATATGTCTGCAAGGTGCACAAGAAAAGTTTATTTTTTGTAGCTTGAATCTCAGTTACAACAAGAGGAGCTACAACAGTGTAGTCATCACTCTAAACCTGTTTTTGTTTAGAATAATCCACTGTAATAAAGAATTTTTCAATGTTATTAATCAATTTTTTATAAACATTTGTTCTTAGCTCACAAACAAAACTACTTTACAACCAACCAAACTGTTGTTGGCTTTTCAATGTAGTGAATGCATTGAACCATAATGTTGTTAGCATTTCAAAGCAATAAAACAACCTAGGTTGTAAGCCAAAATGTTTCTGTGACAAGAAAAAGATACAATCCATCCAAAATCTACATCATAATGTGGTTACAACCAAAAACATATGACACCCCTATTCTTTATGGCCCTGAGAATCTTGTAAGATTTCTACATTATAATAGACTATAGATGTTCCTTCTAAAATTGATTTTGGCTACAATGTCGCACACATTATGAAATAAAACAACCTAGGTTTTAAGCCAAAATGTTTCAGTGACAAGGAAAAGATACAATTCATCCAAAATCCGCATCATAATGTGGTTACAACCAAAAACATATGACACCCCTATTATTTATGGCCCTGAGAATCTTGAGTGCCAAAACTCCTCAAGTTACCTTCTTGAGCAAGGTAGGTTGGCCTACTTAAAAAGGGTTGATTAGGAAATGGTTGATTGCTGCCATATGATTGATTCCAATTTGCAGCTTCCAAGCATGGAGGCATTGAGTACCCATACCTCACATTTGCACTACTGACCCCTACATTAAGTGGAGGTGTGTAATGAGCATACATAGCATTGACACCAACTCTAGTAGGAATAAGGCAAGTGGTTAAACCCTCAGTTTGATAGTGAGGCACTTGAATGTTTATGAGATCTTGGAATAATGGTGTATTATCTGCAATGGAGTCCAATGAGTTTGAAATAATCCTGGTTTCATCAGCTATGCTTGTATCATTGTCAAACATATTGATCATCCCTTGTTCCTTTTCAAGAATTTGTTGTGCCTTTCTTGATTCCTTTTCCTGTCTTGCCATTTGTTTTTGTTGGTCCTTAACTTGCCTTGCTTTATCTCTTTCAATCCTTTCATCTACTCGATGTTGCGCGGCAACAATCCTTGATGCCTTCTTCTCCTTGATTAGATCCTTCTTTTTCTATTTTAATTCTTGCATTTCAAATTTCTTTTTCTCAAACTCAACTAACAGGTTTATATAGTCCTCTGAGGTGAGTAACTGTGAGCTTCGGCCCAAACGAACACTACCCGGTGCACCTTGCTTTTTTTTCATTGATACTCTCCTTATTGGTAGCTTTAGGAACCAGCCAAGTATCTTCTCCACCCCTCCCACCTGCATGTCATTGCTTGGTACTTCCCTTTTAGTATCTAATGGAACTGATTGAACTATATCATTATCTTCATTTGATGCCTCATTATGTGCTTCATCTTCTTCCATTGATCTATTGTCCACAAAAAAAATGAACAATTTCACTATTCAATTCTGCTGGTTGTGAGGGCATGTTCATGCTTTGTTCATTGGTTGTTGAGACACTATGTGCATTCATATTAATCATTGCTTCTGCTAGCCATGAATGTTGCATTACTTGGCTTGGCAATGCCAATTGGTCATTGTCAACTGCATGTTCAACAATGTCATTAACAATATCAACAACAGGAGTTTCAAGTTCTTGAGTTGGTGGAACGATCTCCATGTTACTGTGAATTTGTTCATGGTTATATTGTGTTTCACATACAATTTCATCATCTTCATCATATAAGTGTTCTTGAGAGAGGGAAATCATATTACCATCTGCAACAACCTCATCTTGGTCATCTACTTCTTGCACTTCAACACCTGTTTGGGTATTCCCTTCTTCCTAACCATCCACATGAAATGCTTGGCTACAACTAGTATCATGCATAAGAGCATCATAGTTCAGTGGCCAGATTCATGTCCTCCTAAAGCCAGCCTGATATTTGATGGTGTCAAATACCTTTTAAAAGCTTTACTTGCAAGCTTTGCTAGCTCAAACCTTTTCACCTCAACCCCTGGATTCTTTTCCATCCATGTAGCACGCTCCAACCTGAAATAGTTCTTGAAAGGTCCAAACACACTAACATCAAGGGGTTGTAGTCTGTGAGTGGTATGAGCGGGCAATGTCAACAGGTCGATGCCTAAATTGTGTGCTTCCTCAATTGTTTGTATAGCCATGTGGCTCCCATGGCCATCTAATATCAATAGGTGTCTGTTATTACGCGAGATGCCACCTGGTACCGATGCAGCAAAGTGAAAAAGCTAACTTAAAAACAGTTCTTTAGTCATCCATGCATGGGGATGTGCAACCATGCATGCACCTAGCTCATAGTTCTGTATATAGTTTTTCAGTTGATTTTTACCTTTGAATAGATAAAATCCTTGGATTGAAGTACCAATTGCATTGACACAACATAAAATAGTTATCCACTCCCTACTCTTAGGCAAAATCTTTGGCACATTTCGACTCCCTCTCTTGGCAATTACCCGCATGCCACAATTCCTCCTTGTCTGTAAACATGTTTCATCACAGTTCCATATATGGTCTGCTCCATAAGAATGTTTATCGTAAGCACTAGAAAGTGTCTCATAGAAATTTTTCACAACTGCAGGGTGCAAATTTAATGCTCTATCTCTATCAAGGCCCTCAGCAGTATGCAATACAAGTTTTGGATACCTTTTTTTAAACACAAACCACCATGATTTACCAGGAAACCCATCTTTAAATGGGCTTGGCCTCCCTTGACAGATTTGAGCAACTGTGGATTTGAGTTGTATCAACTCTAGCCCATGTCCCAATTGGGCCATCTCTTTACACCACTCAACCACCTCGGGCCCCTCCTCCTCAGTCATAACTGTAAGAGGCCCTCTACGTTTTGTATGAGTCAGTCCATTTATCCAATAATGTATTGATGAGGGAGGAATACCATGTCTTTTTGCAGATGCCCGAACTAAGTATCCATTAAAATCTATGTCGTCAATTGCAACTAACATTTATTCTTTTGTCCATCCTTAATCTTTTTAGTTGAATTTGCCCCTTAGACTGTTGTTGACGGTGGTTTTGTGTTTGATGCTGTGTTAACATCAGCTTCAGTCGCATGGTCATCCTCAACAATGTTCCTTGGGGCATTGTTGACATTGACATCACTTGTCTTGTCCTCATCAGATGATGTGCATCGCAGCTGCGCACCCCTTGTCACTTTCCTGCCACTTCTTCTTATACGAGCAACATAACTACCTTTTGCCATAGATGCAACAGCCTGTAAAATTATTGCATGCATTTCGATAAGAATATTTGTAAATTATGCTTTCATACAAGGCAAAAATACTTCTACTTTATTATAGGAAATTATCAACATGTATGTTATTATCCTTGAAAAATCAAATATACAGAATCATTTTGTTGTATGTCTTCAAAATTACCAGTGATTGTTGTTTTGATAACTTGTCTTTACACTTAAAATACCATGGTTGTATTGAATGGTTTTGTTATGCATTTCCCAACAGAGCTCTTGTTTGGTTTGACTACTTAAAATATTGTTTTGTTGTTTTGTTGTTTCTGTAAGGATGCACTTCTCCAGAAATGGATCTCTGGCTATCAAGGAGTTATCATTGGCCAAACTAAGCATGGTATTTAATTTGACCAAGGCTCCAACTTGAGACCCCCTGAAGCACTCTTGATCACAACTTTGCCACCATAACAAATTTTTTCCTCATGTCACTTACAGTTGAAGTTTCTAGTCATGTAAACATTCATTTCAACTACAACTCTTATTTGCATCTTGTCTACATATATAAGAGAGGCCATGCCTTTTCTTAAATCAGGAAAGCATATTATCAATTTATAAAGTTTTGAGTAATTATTGACCTCATATATCAAATTAGATAAGGTGAATAGGAGTAATGAGGGTGCAGTTTGCTACTTTTGCAATAGTTTGAGGTTGGTTGTGCCTTCTTTGTGGTCCTTCATTCTGATAGGTTTCCCCTTGTGTACAACAACCTTCCAATAGGGCCCTTCCACTGCTTCTTGTTCATTTGTTTATGTTATTTTCTTCCTTTTACATTGTTTTGTTTAATTTCTAATCATATTTCAAGAATGATCTAAACCCCCTTTTCCTTTTCTCCTTTCAACTTTTTCTTCACTTTATTTTGCAGGTCTTGTTTATGCTACCATTAGTCTTGATGATGTTTATTGGTGGCCTCATACAAGGTTTTCGGTTCCAACACCGAAATTTGTATTGCAATAGTTGACCACTAATTAAGAAACTCATTTGAAGCTTCTGATCTATATTATAGCCAACACAAGGACAATAAATCTATGCTTATCTTCCAATCGGGCCACAATTTTTGTTTCTTATTATAAAATTTCATTAAGCTTTTGTTAAAAATGATTCTCAGAAAGAAATTGCCTTGTGAAATTATGGTTAAACAAATTTCAATTGAGTTGATCATCATGTTCCTACATATTTGGCATGATGTCTTATGATAAGTTGCTATTAGCCTTCATGTCACTGGAGAAATGTCCAAGAAATCAAACTTCTGCTACAACACCTAATGTGCTACCATTATTGTGTTAACTGAATGGAGGCTAAGGCTCCTTCACTATGTCCAGTCCTTTTAATTGATAAGATGTATAAAATTTCATTGGCATGGCAACTTGTGACCATGGTTTTCTTCTATTATGAAGACAATAGTTTACTGCTTCAGAAATAAAATGGTATAAGATGATAGTTTACTGCTTCAGAAATAAAGCGGTATAAGATTTGTAGAAATAATTTTAAAACAACGAATTTTCTTGCGGGGCACACCAAGAAA
Organism: Pinus taeda; assembly: GCA_000404065.3. Lineage (NCBI taxonomy): Eukaryota > Viridiplantae > Streptophyta > Pinopsida > Pinales > Pinaceae > Pinus > Pinus taeda. The sequence continues at coordinate 35,009 of APFE030509129.1, read as the reverse complement.
ATAAAATAAATACTTTCCTTACACTAGATTGAAATTAAATTATGTCTATAAGTCTGAACATAGAAACAGGTGAATTGTGAAATAGAATTGTAGGCTATGTGTTGATTTTCATGAAACTGAAACTTAAGGTGCTACCATTATTGTGTTAAGTCTGAACATAAAAACAGGTGAATTGTGAAATAGAATTGTAGGCTATGTGTTGATTTTCATGAAACTGAAACTTAAGGTGCTACCATTATTGTGTTAAGTGAATGGAGGCTAAGGCTCCTTCACTATGTCCAGTCCTTTTAATTGATAAGATGTATAAAATTTTGTTGTCGTGGGAACTTTTGACCATGGTTTACTTCTATTACGAAGACAATAGTTTATTGCTTCATAAATAAAATGGTATAAGATGATAGTTTACTGCTTCAGAAATAAAGCGGTATAAGATTTGTAGAAATAATTTTAAAACAACTTTGCTTACTGGGCACACCAAGCAAATAAAATCAGAACTTTCCTTGCACTAAATTGAAATTAAATTACGTCTATAAGTCTGAACATAGAAATAGGTGAATTGTGAAATAAAACTGTACGACGTGTGTTGATTTTCATGAAACTGAAACTGATAGTGAAACTGAATCTGTAAGAACTGAAACTGTAAGAACTGTGATAAATGAAAATAGAACTGTAAGAAAAATGTGTTGTAATTGATATAACTAACCTGGATATACTGGCAACTGTTTTGTGATGTTTTGTCTTCAAGGTTGTTGAATAGTTTGAAAGCATAACATGCAACTTCAACAGTAGTTGAACTTCATAGTTTTTGGCACTTGAGTTTAATTGGTGGTAAGGATGGACATGGATTGCAATGGCTTCATTTTGAATGTGTGGTCTGGATTTAATTTGATGTGATCTAATGGTTGGGAATTTGTTATTTGTTGATCCATGTGCTTTGATTTGTTTTAATGAGAAATAGAATGAGTTGGGTGTCATTTATTGAAGTTATTAGGTTGGGTGTCATTTATTGAACAAAGTGGGTTTAAATGTTATCGGGTTGGGTGTCATTTATTGAACATAGGGGGTTTAGTTGTTGAACAACACAGCAGTTATGGCTGACATACATTCACTTTTATTATGTGCAGGTATGGATATTTATTTTGGATACAAAGCTTCAATTCTGATGAGTGGGGGTTGAAGTGACTACTACTTTGTACTTCTAGAATAGACCATTTTGGAAGCATTTATGGTTTTATCTGTTTTTTAGTTGGGTCAATATGGTTTGCACTCTTAAGTATTAAAATACTATTTATGGATAGTTGTGGGCCCAGTCAATGTTTTGGGAAAATTTGGACATAAACTAATACTTATTTATACCTAATGTTATTTGTCTTTATTTAAATATTGGTTGCAAAAGACTCAATTTCTGGTGGTTTGGTGGGACCAGTACTATATTAATTACTGGTCCCTGCACAAGATTAGACATCTCTCCCCTATAAAAGTTAAAAAAATATAATATTAAAATTATCAATAATATATAATGTAAAATTGTTATTACATCGTAATGTGTTCCTTTGGGAAGAACTCCCTCCCATGCCACTCTATGTTGTTGTGCACCATTGATCTTGTGTGTTAGATGATTAGAAGATTCTGCGTTGTTGGATCATCATAGGTGGTGGAGAATGTTGCATGTTTCGACCAATTTTACATGCATGGACCTTGATCACCACTGACAAAAAAATTGGATAATGAAACTTTGTGAAGGAAACTCTATTATGCTAGGGTTTGTATCTCGTTCCTTTTTGTCATTTTTCTCCTGTTGCAAACAACAATTTTTGTTTACTTGCGGGTGGATTCTACTACACTTGAGTTAAGTTCTTAATGTTCGACAGTCATTTGTGTTTCTAGGTAAAATTTTCTTTTACAATGGAAACCTTTTGTTACAGACTTCATTTTCTTCAAGTTTTTTTCTTATTGAGGAGTTAGACAACCCTCTAACCTTATGTCCATGGTGAATGGAAGAGACATGTCCCTCTGCATGAATGAAAAAGAATATTTTTCAGTTCTTTTATCAGGACTGCATCACTGTTGCAACGCTCTTTACAAGGCCCGTTAAGCTATTGGTAATTTTTTTCTATAAAACTATCCTTGGAATGTACATAAGGGTTTCCTTTCAGTGCTTTGTTAGAAATTTGCATCTGGTGTGCAATGGAATCCCCCCAAGGCAGGTTTTGGGGCTTAAAGCCCAAGTTTTGACTAATTTTTTTTGTAAAATCTCTGCGAATTGCGGGCACAGGTCGTGAAATTATAATAGAGTCACAAGGTTGTCTGCCCTAGTTTTTGTAATGTAATGTCGGCTGGATAGACCTACCCATGGTCCGCGGACCATGGGATTGTATAAATAGAGTGAGGCTCTAAGTGTATAAGAAAACTAATAGAGAAGATAGAATAGAAGAGCATGAGAAGTGTAAGTGACTGAGAAGTAGTGTAAAGTGTGTCTTTGGGTCGTAGAGTAGGGAAAGGCTCTGCAGTTGAGTGCATAGGGGCCTAGTAGTCTGCAGCTGAGTGCGCAGGGCAGGTCGAGTCTATAACCATTGGAAGAATCAATAAAGAGAAATTTTACCATATTTCTGTGCATCTTGTCCTGTTTTAATATATGATTGGGTATAATTTGCAAGTATACTGTTTATATGTTGTGCAAACTTATCTGAATTTTTTGTATAACTAATTATAACATAAGACATCCAAGTACGCGAAGGTAATTAACTAGTATAGGAAGATAAGTAAGATCGCGAGTAATAACAGAGAGCATGGCTCTAGCAGCGCAAAAGCTCCACAATCCCTGGTTAGGGTTGTGCGAAGGCAGTGTATCAGGGCGTGAGGGACAGGGAAGTGCACGGAATGACATGCATGTAGGGACAAACAATGGGACCAGTTGAACCTCTCAGACATCTCAAGGGTGCGGAAACGTGGTTCTAGCACCCTCCCATACTACTTCAGGTGAGACCTCAGTTCATGCTCCACGGACTGTTGCTGAAAGGGCCAGTAGTACCAGGATTTTTTTGGCTAATTAACTTCAAACCTGGGTCAGGCCCCAACAAGCCAACAAATGGTTTCGTTTCCAGGATCAGGATCTGCATAGAGATGTCTAATGTCCTATCATTGGAATTCGACAAAGAAAGGAATTGAAGATTGGTTGGACAAGAAGATTCACGAGCTCGCAACGTAGGAAAACAAGAATCCACGAATATCAAAGGAAGAGTGGTTAGACTGCTACTTATATACAGAGATCCATGAAATTTTCTTTGCATCCTTTCCCACTGAGTTGTACGAGTGGATCATGAAGCTATCAAATAGCCAAGGAAGGTGTAAACTCGACAAACCGATTGTGTGGACTCCCGAATTGGTGCGCAGACTAGAAGCATCGGAAGATAACATCGCGCGCACTATCAATCGCTGGCTCGATCAAATCATAGGAGGATTCATCACCGAATTCGCGGTAGATACTTCAGTCAATTATAGCTAGGCAGAACGATGCTTCCTCAAAGGACCGCGAGGTAAGTACGTTAAATCTTTAAAACACTTGGATTAAAATGCTACTATGTGAAAAGCGGGCTATGTGAATAAATTGATGTTTGCGGCTATATGAAGTGGGAGATGTTAGAGTCGGTCTGGTTAGTCCCCCGTTAGAGATCAAAACTCTTTATGCATTTCATTTTTAGGTGTCCCACTCCATTCACTCAGCTGCATTCCGCTAGGGGCATGCCATAATCTGATGGAAAAGGTCATGCTAGTCATTTCCCCTCATATCTGGCTCTTGTTGGCTCAGGTCTTTTGTCAATAATCACTAAAGTTCATGACAGTCAAGGTCTGGTCCTTTAATGGACAAAAGTCATTTTCGATCATTAGGTCTAGGGATTAATCAATTTGGTCTTCAACCAAAGCCATGCAGGCGAGAGTGAGGCCCTTACACAGTTATGATTCAGAGAGTTTCATCGTCATGTGGATAGACTTCGACTCTTCTTCAAAACTCTATTTTGAAGAAAAGTCAAACAATGTCATTGGTGATAAAATTTTCAAAAAAGTCGTCAGTTGATTTCTTCAGATGCAGTCATGGTTTCCATGGCCAAATGTCCTTTCATGTAATCCCTGCAAAGAGTGCCGAAAATTTCATCATTTGAGCTAAAATTTCAAAGGGAAAGTGAAAAGCAATGTTGCTTTAAGTCAGTGAAAAAGTGTCAAAACACAACATTAGAAAAATGGGTTTTTGAAGAGGAAAAAATCAAACCCATGACTTCCAAGCCTTTATATACAAGTTTCCACCAAAATCAGAGGCAATGTGCAGATCAAGTGCATTGAGAAACATAGCAAGGTGTTTGAGAGGTAAAGTGCGTGTTTGGAGCAAAGTAGGAGGCAGTTTTCAGGGCGCGACGCATATACACAGGGGCGCGGCGCACACAAAGGGCGCAGAGCACACAAAGCCATCCCTCAGTGTATTTTTTCAACGAGCACGGTGCACACCTAGGGCACGGCGCACTGGGTTTGGCCCGCGGTGCACACCCACAAAGGGCCAAAACCGTGCCAAATTTCATCAAATTTCTTGTGAAGCCCCTCAAATTGACAGGTAGGCTCTATGACATGACTTGTTCATCAAATTTTATAAATGATATGGTGGTTTATGGCTATGTGTGAATGCACCAAAACTCATAAAATCAAGCACAAGAAAACACCAAAGGCCATTGTTGCTAGGGTTGCATAATTGTGGTATTGAGGCCAAGGTTCCATTTTCACCCACCATTTTTCCCTCACCTACCATTTTTCCCTATCCTCCCTTTCTCATTTTTCCTATTATCCCTACCCTAAAACACTACCAAACCCTATTCCCTTTCCCATCCTCTTATGTGTCAACATAACACCCCAAAACCATACCTTATCATATACCCAAACCCCCTACATATCCCTAAACAAACTTCTCCCCATAACCCTTATTCCCATCATATTACTCCCTTCCTAATACTCCCTTTTCATTGTTCCCCTTGGTGACAGATATCAAAAAAGCACCCAGCTTCACACCATCATCAAAGGGCAGCCTAAGTACAGTACACACAGCAGTCATGGCATCACAACATTCATCAGAGTATGAGAAGGAGACACAAAGTGACTCATCCTCGGAAGAGCAGGCTCCCAGGAGACATCACAAGAGTGGCAAACATGTAAGGGATGAGCCCACTACCCTCACTGAATTACAAGCATGCCCTCTTGCCATGTCATGTTTCCAGCACCTAGCATGTTTTGAATTTTGTCAAAGGGTGGCTAATGTTATAGTTCATCATGAGTTGGCCCGTCTTTTTGTGCTTCACCTACATGGAGGCCAGTCTATCTTGGTCGGGGTCACCTTCACATTGACACCCGAAACTATCTCAGTGGCAACAGGCATACCAAATGTTGGAGAAGAGTGGCATAAGAAGAAGAAGGTGGATAGGCAACACTATGAGCCTTACATTAAGGCCAGATTCTTGAGTCAGCTCACAAGAGTCTTCCCATTCAGGTATTTGAAAGATGAGTATGCTCCACTCAATGAAATTGATCATGAAGTACTTCAGCTGTGTGAGGGGAGGTTCTCTCGACTATATGCCTATCACATCAGGTTGCTCATGCACTTTACCAGGGTGAGGATGATGAACCTCCCGTTTTTCATATGCAGGAACATAGAGAGGATGAACACCTTCATGCAGCATAAGACCCCTCAACAGCAGCTTAACAGTGTTTATCACTTCGCTCTTATCCGGATTTTGGTGGATCACCAGTTGGGATTGCAGGGCATTGCTTGGGAGGACTTCATCTCCCATGACCCCTTCAGCACTTCACAGGTACTATCAGAGGCAGAGCATGAGATGGGTGGTCCTTCTCATCAGTATGAGCACCATGAGACCACTACTATGCCAGTGTTCGTTACATATCAGAGAGGCAGTAGGCACTTGTTTGCAGCAGCAAAGCGAGTGTTATCTCCACCCAGGGTGGAAGGGGCCTCGCTTCCGGCATCAACTACAAAGGTACAGGACAAGGGCAAGAAGCCCATGCATGATGAGGGGCCATCAGGTGAACAGGAGGCCGATTTCATCCTCATTCAGGATGATGATGCAGATGTGGAGAGTGCCCGACTTAGGACGACTATTCAGGAGCAGAACACGGAGATCCAAGACTTGTCACTTAATGTGGAGAGGGCCAAATGGATCATCAGGTATCTGGAGCAGAGGAACAAGCAGCCTGAGGACTAGCATGAGATCATGGAGCTGCAAAACATCCGTGAGAATCGACAAGCTGCCCAGCAAAGGAGGATCGAGCTCACTACCTTGGAGCAAGAGATCAACAATGATCGTGAGTCCTGGCTAGAGCGGATCAACATCCACCTAGAGAGACTGCTGGAGAAGGCCGACAGAGACAAAACCATATTGAGGAGGATGGTTTATCATTACAGGGCACAGAACATGAGTGCAAAGGCCTCGATAAGGAGCTTGAAGGAAAAATTGATCAAAGAAAAAAAAGAGGAAAAAGAGAAAGATCGGCTTTGAATCATGGCTGAAGCCTCTGTGGCCCAGCATAGTGCCTCTTAGAGAACCTCCAGCCCAAATTTCAAGAAATTTGGGGCAATTTTGGTCACATGGAAATTTTTTGGTCAAAACACAGGTTTTTTCTCCCGGCGCTTAGAATTGGGAGCTCTAAATTGGAAATGGCTTGCATTTTTGGATTCATCATGCAAAATCACGACTACTGGTGCTTGGACAAGAAATTTGGGCATGATTTGAGTCTCCAGGAGGTCAAAAACACCCAAAAAATGGCCTCTTTGCCCCTATTTTGACACACAGGAAGCAGTCTTGGGAAGAATGAAGATTTGGAGGGGAAAATGAGCACCAAATTCAAAAATTCCACTTGGGTTGGAAAGTAGACAGGACAGGCTTTCCAACAAGCACACTTGGGCACATTTTGGACTCCTGCAAGTGCCTCAAAACAGGCTCCAAAGTGGCGCGATGCATATAGGAAAAAAGGCCCAATTCACCTCCGTTTCGCGAAATTTCGATTCGCGACTTTCCATAAGTGGGCCCGCTCATCTACACTTCACTTTTCGGCACCTAAGGTAGAATTTAAAGTATTTTCACTCGAGATTGGATTCTATCCAAGTGGCAAAGGAAGGCAAACAGTCACCCAAGCCATTTGTCATGTTTGTAACGCTGCACCTGTAGCTAATGGTTGGCTTTCTGCCTCCATTTTGTAATGATTCGAGTAACTCTCCAACCCTTGGGTGTTCTATCTCTTCATGGCACATTCTATATATTGTATGCAAAATATTTGCAAAGGGTTGGTTGGCTTGTAGCTTCTGGGAGACTGTGGGAAAGAAACTCTGTTTCTTCATTGTATATTTTGACAGAGGATTAATGAAAGGCAGCAACGCTATTTCATGAGATTCATGTGGTTGTGAGTGTACCAAATGTGTCTCTTATGTTTCATATGTATTTTGTTATGTTTCATAGTTCATTTCATATTCATTTCTAGTGAAATTTTCTAAGTTAGATAAGGTAGAATTCAATTTTATTGCTCTGCCTGTGGGAAAATTTCATGTTTAGTGTTCTCTCTTCTGTTGAAAAGGATTCATGTGCGTATGCCCTTTTCACCCTCCTAGGCAATCTCTCCATTGCGTGCTATTTCAAACTAAATTGCTAGACTTTCCACCTATCTTGCCTCATGAAGTAATATGTGCCTTTGTATTTCATCCTCTGCTCATTGTTGTCCATTGGTCCCATACCATCCCAGAAACACAATCATTTATAAAAATCGCTTCTTGTATCCATATTCACTTACTAGCCTAAGATCAATATTTCACAATAAGTCATATCAGACCATATCGTTTTAAGTATTCACTGAGTGTGACACGGAGAGAGCCCTCTCTTGTTCTGGTAGGGCTAGCTACCAGACTGAGCGTGGTTTGTGGTTACCCTGAATTTTTCCTTCCTTCAGCCTAAGGAAGATTTAGGTGCTAACAGGAGAATCTACAGAAACGAAGGTAGCACAGAACTAGAAACTAGCCCCTTGATTTCACCTCTACAAGGGGTGAAGAAGAGCTTGCGAAGATCTCGCCAACAAGTGCAATCAATCTGATAAGACAGAGAATTCCGCGCATACCACACCCACCCACACCACTGCCAGTTTCACCATATTCACCCACTCTTCGCCCATACCACCTCCGCCACCACCACGAAGCAATATGGAAAGCGCAATAAAAGTTGTATGGGAAGCCCAGGTTGTCATGGACGACAATATAAATAAGGCAATGTTGGTCAGCGCTCTGCAGGATCACGCGCTGACCTAGTACATTAAGCATTCCAATGACAATCCGAACGCGGGGATCACAGATATCCAAGCTACGATAAACAAAGAATTTAGCAGGCCAAAGTCAGAGGCACGGTCAGTCATTAGATTCAAGGAAATAAAAATGCTACTAGGTGAGACCCCGTGGGATTTGGATCAAAGACTGAAGTGCACAATTCGTGAAGCGAACATGACATTAACAGATGGGAAACACCGTGAATGGTTTGTAGCATCGTTAGCATCGTGTCTACGGAATGCATTGTCACAACAAAGGCTAACCACCCAAGCCGAGGCCTTGGAGGTCGCGATGAGATTGCACGAGACCCCGATAGAAGATCCTAACATGGGAGTTCAGCAGATTCACGTGTAGTTGAAAAACGTGTGCCTAGAGTTGCAGAGTTTGAAACAAGATAGGACAACCGGCCCAGAGGTGCGCGATGAGGTATGGTGCGTAAAATGCAAAGGCCAGGGGCACAACAAGGACCACTGTCTAGTGTTCGCGAATTACCTTGCGGGAATAGGGCCAATGCCACTAAGACCGGAGGCACAAGTAGGACCAAGCACAGCACCTGCACTATGGTGCGCGATTTGTCATATAGGAGGAAAGCATGCCACAGATAACTGCCATCTATTACAGAAGTATACGCAGAATTCATAGTAGTTGTTCTATAATTTCTGTAGGTCAATAGGACATGATGAGCGCACCTGTAGAAGTTATGAGCTAATGATGGATCGAACTCCTACCCACAGAGTTCAGGCTGAAACACGGCCCCTTGATCAAAACACAGGAATGGTGCGCACCGGATTTCAAGGGAGCGGAGAAGGCCGAGGTGGAGGGGGACCATGAGGAGGTCGCGGACAACTGATATGTTACAATTGCGAAGGGCCAAGGCGTTATGCACATGATTGTATGAATCCAACACAACCATCATTCTTGTATTGTATGTTGTTTGATCATGAGATGGAGAACTGCCCCACAATGATAGCGAGGTTGCGCGATAAGGAGCACTCCAACCTCCCCCGAATCAGAACCTGCAAATGATGAGATCTGAGCCGCGCGAGGAAGACCCTAATGTAAAAATCGTGCTCCGAAGTGAAATTACAATAGGGGAAGACAAAGGCAAGCAACTTGAAGAAAGTATCTGGATTCGCAAGGCTCCAGCGAAGGAACCAAAATTTGATTTGGAGCGCACTAAGGAGACCTTCATGGAAGCTAAGAGAAGCTTTGTTGATGCCTCCACTTCAGGAAGTAAAGACAGATTGGAGTCGGAAATGGACCCATTGATGCTCACTACATTCTTAGAGACATGCATGAAGTTGTTGCACGACAGCAAGGCTATAAAGGGGCTACAAGAACTCATAACTAGATGCGCTGGGACCACGCCAAGAGAACTGCGCGTAGTCCGGAAGATCAGGAAGCACATGACGTGAACAAGAAGAGAGATGAGATTGACCACGCATATTGGGGAATATGAGATGGACCAAGTGATTCTGGATTTAGGATTGGGCGCGAACGTCCGACCAAAATAGACATGGGAGCGCATGGGCAGGCCTACGTTGCAATGGTACCCTATCCAACTGTGAATGGTGAACCAAAAAAAGAACCTACCAATGGGGAGATTGCAGGGATCATAGTAGTATCGAAGGAGCAAGCACGCTAGTAGATTTCAAAGTGATAGAGATTGTTGATGACAGCAATCCCTACCCCGTGTTATTAGGAATAGATTGGGCCACTGACATGAATGGAGTGATAAATCTAAAGAAGCGCAAGATGATCTTTGAGAAAAAGTCACAGCGCATAGTGGTATCTTTAGACCCTGCAGAAGGATCGCGCTACACAGAGCCAATGCGCAACTACGACAGCGACAACGATCTGGACTGCATCTACAAGATAACCGCGTGACAGCAAAACTGGGTAAATCCAATCGGAGATGGTCGAATCTCATGGGAGCGCGAAAGTTCCTGCACATCAGATTTTGACGAGGAGATAGAACGATGGCAGAACCAGTTACACAAGGTAACTACGCTCAACTGTAACATGATGATGAGATCGCTGCGCTCCGTAGCGATAAAGGTAAGAGATCTGCCTACGTATGACAGGTTAAGCGAGGTGGATGACTTCCTAAACAAATTTGAAAGAGAAGTACCGAAATAGCAGTGTTTCTATGCTCTGAAATGGGTATTGCGAGCTACGCTCGCAAGATGGTGGGGTACACACCAAAGAATTTTTTAGGACTGGCACAAATGTAGAAGGATGATGCGCATGCAGTTTGGGAAGCTAAGATGCGGTTAAAAGACAAGTATAATGGACGGGATGATCCACATGCACACCTTGCAAAATGGAAAAATTTCTATGGGGAAGAGCCACAACCTAAGTGGGTGCACCTGTTCTTTCATACCCTGGATATTATACCCATGAATTGGTATATAGAGACGGAGCTCTGCCATGGCATGAACAAATGGGATATCTTGCGTGAGAGATTCTTGTTAATCTTCACGTTTGAGGATCGTTGGTGGGATACTATTGATGATGCGCTACAAGCAGTAAAAGAAGTTATCTTTAAAATACCCCAGAAACCAATGGAAGTACTTTAGCTGGATTGGGCAACCTGGCTGAGCTGCACGCTGGAGTGTTACAACGTAAATATTGAAGAAGATGACGAAGATTCACGAAAATTTAACATTCCAGAAACTGAGGGCTATCGCGAGGTTCAAGGGCCATTGATTGAAGACCCTGACATAACCATGTCGGTAAAGACAAAGCAAGTAAACATTGGTACGGAGGCCGAACCGAAGTATGCAACGCTCGACGACTACTGGGATGACACCACGATGGATAAGGTCACTGAGTTACTCTGTGAGTACCAAGACTTATTCCCGACCAAGATCACGGACTTAAAGGGGATCATTGGCGATTGGATGATGAATATCACCCTAAAACCCGATGCGATGCTGGTTAAGTAGAGGCCTTACTACTTGAATCCAAAGTACAAGGAAAAAGTCTGTGTAGAACTAGACAAAATGCTCACAGCTGGAATCATTGAGCTAGTGGAAGAATCCGACTTGGTAAGCCCTATGGAAGTGCAGGAGAAAAAGCAGAAGGGCGAGATAAGAATATGCATGGACCTTAGGAAATTGAATGACGCTTGTGTACATGACCCATTCCCAACTCTGTTCACAGATGAAGTATTGGAAAATGTCGGCGGGCAAGAAGCATATTCTTTTACTGATGAGTTCTCAGGGTACCACCAGAACAAAATCGCACTGGAAGACAAGAGAAAGACCACCTTCATGACTTAGTGGGGCTACTTTCAATACACTGTTATGCCATTTGGGTTAAAGAACTCGCCGACCATTTTTTCACGCATAGTTGTTGCAACATTCAAAGAATATATCCACAAATTCCTGAAGGTCTATATGGATGATTGGATTGTATTTGGATTGGTTAAGCACCATGCAGCAAGCTTACGCTTGATGCTAGATACTTTTCGACGACACCAAATCACGTTGAACCTCAAAAAATGTACATTCCTCCTTCCCTTTGGGAACCTGCTGGGACATGTGGTTTGCAAACAGGGACTAATAGTAGACCCCGTGAAGATTGCAGTAATTTCGAATTTGGAAGCACCACAAAGTGTTAAATAGTTTCGTGCTACCTTGGGACATACGGGCTACTATAGGAAGTTCATCAAACGTTATGCCTAGATCACCGCGCCAATGGAGACGCTGTTTAAAAAGGATGTCACGTTTTGCTAGAATGATGATTGCAGTAGAGCTTGGATGTACTAAAAGAGAAATTGGCCTCCGCCTCAATCTTGGTCTTCCAAAAACGAGATTTGGAGTTTCATGTCCATGTTGATGCATCATGTATAGCTCTAGGAGCGGTGCTAACACAATAAGGTGGAGAGGGCTTGGATCACCCTATCGCGTTCTCAAGTCGTAGGTTGTTTAAAGCAGAAAAGAACTATTCCACAACCGAACACGACGGGTTGGCTATGGTGTACGCACTCCAAAAATACCGCCACTATTTGCTAGGGGGACATTTCAAAATGTATACAGACCATTCCATGCTAAAATACTTGGTCAACAAGCCTGTGTTGGGGGGGCACATATGCAGGTAGCTCCTATTGTTCCAAGAATATGACTTTGAGGTCGTGGTAAAGCCTAGACGCCTGAATGTGAGACTTGATCACTTGTCGCGTATTGAGATGGGAGAGGAACCTACTGCTTTGAAGGAAGGATTACCTGACGCACATCTCTTTGTTGTGCGCATAGTGGATAGACACTTTGAAGACATATTCCACTTTCTGACAATGGGAACTGCACTGAAGGAATACTCTGTCCAGCAGAAGAAGGAACTGGTGGTGCGCGTGGCTGATATTTTTGTCATCGCGGAGCACCTATACAAATTGGGCAATAATGAGATACTGCGAATGGTAAGTACCTGAATTTGAACAAAGCCAGATCCTTGTGGAAGCGCATGGGAGCACTGCAAGAGGAAACTATGCAAGACGAGTGATCGTGCAAAAGATTCTCCGCGCAAGGTTGTTGTGGCCAACCCTTCATCAAGATTCAAAAGCACACTGTAAGTCCTGTTATATATGTCAAATCACAGGTAAACCATCGCGGAGGAACGAGATGCCTTTGAATCCATAAATAACGTTGTAGCCCTTTGAAAAGTGGGTAATCGACTTTGTAGGCCCTATCAAACCTCAGGGAAAAATGGGCATGCGATACATTATCACCGCGATAGAGTACCTGACTCGTTGGGCGTAAGCACAACTAGTCAAATACTGCATGGTCGCCACGGCTACAAATTTTTTGTTTGAACACATGTTGACTCAATTTGGCTGTCCGAAAATCTTAATGAGTGATTGCGGTACACATTTCCTAAACAAAACCATCAGCATGCTAATGGAAGAGTTCCAGGTGTATCATCAGAAAAGCACACTGTATCACCCACAAGCCAATGGGATAGTAGAAGCATTCAACAAAATATTGGAGATTGCAATAACTAAAGTCTGTAATGCACAGTGGAGCGATTGGTACCTGCGTGTACCAGCAGTACTATGGGCTTATAGGAAAATGTGCAAGAAACTGATGGGACAGACACCTTTCCGATTGGTTTATGGCGTGGAAGTTGTCATGCCAATGGAGTATATTATACCTAGTCTGTGCATAGCAGCGCTCACAGGTATGATGGACCGCGAAGCCCTAGAAGAAAGGCTCATGCAATTGGAAGAACTTGAGGAGGAACGGTTCCTGGTCAAATTTCATCAGCAGGTGCAAAAGCAACGTGAGAAGGCCCAGCACGATCGCCATATTAAGTTGCACACCTTCAAGGTAAAAGATTTAGTGTTGTTGTATGACAGTAAGTTTGCTAAATTCCTGGGCAAGTTCAGAATGCATTGGTTGGGACCATACGTTGTTAAGGAGGTCACAGACGGAGACGCGATATAACTAGTCAAACTCAATGGAGAACCTTTCCCATGCAAAGTGAATGGCGGCTGATTAAAGCCCTACATGGGTGGCCTAGCTATCTGACTAGCCGGCAGAAGCACAGTCTTCGCGCTCCAAGGATTCAGAAGAAGGCATGGGATTATAAACACATACAAGGGATACAGGCACAGATGCAAAGAAGCACTTCTGACATCGAGATCTTGAAACAACGCATACAGCAGATCCAGCAGGCACTAGCTCAGTGCACTACTAACCTTGTAGCAGTTTGAGCAGAGTTGGACAAACTCCGTGCAAAGATCTCTGCGCTGATAGAGTGACTCGAGGGCAAGTCACAATGTTTGTGTTGGGGGCCTGTTGGGCATGAAATCCCCCCAAGGCAGGTTTTGGGGCTTAAAGCCCAAGTTTTGACCGAATCTTTTTGTAAAAGCACCGCGAATTGCGGACGCAGGGCGTGAAATTATAATAGAGTCACAAGGTTTTCTGCCCTAGTTTTTGTAATGTAATGTCGGCTGGATAGACCTACCCATGGTCCGTGGACCATGGGATTGTATAAATAGAGTGAGCTCTAAGTGTATAAGAAAACCAATAGAGAAGATAGAATAGAAGAACATGAGAGATGTAAGTGATTGAGAATCAATGTAAAGTGTGTCTTTTGGTTGTAGAGTAGGGAAAGGCTCTCCAGCTGAGTGTCCGCAACTAAGTGCGCAGGGCGAGTCGAGTCTGTAATCATTGGAAGAATCAATAAAGAAAAACTTTACCATATTTTTGTGCATCTTTTCCTATTGTAATATATGATTGGGTATAATTTGCAAGTATATTGTTTATATGTTGCGCGAACTTATTTAAATGTTTTGTATAACTAATTATAACATAAGACATCCAAGTACGCGAAGGTAATTAACTAGTATAGGAAGATAAGTAAGATCACAGGTAATAGCACAAAGCGTGGCTCTAGTAGTGTGAAAGCTTCACAATCCCTGGTTAGGGTTGTGCGAAGTCAGTGTATCAGGGCGTGGGAACAGGTCGTGAGGAACAGGGAAGTGCACGGAGTGACATGCACATAGGGACAAACATTGGGACCAATCAAACCTCTCAAATATCTCAAGGGTGCGGAAACCTGGTTCTAGCACCCTCCCATACTACTTTGGGTGAGACCTCAATCTACGCTCCGCAGACTGTTGCCGAAAGGGCAAGTAGTACCAAGATTTGTTTGGCTAATTAACTCTGAACCTGGGTCAGGCCCCAACAAGCCAACATCGTTGGATAATGTTGCATGTTTCGACCAATTTTACAAGCATGGACCTTGATCACCACCGACAACAAAACTGGATAATGAAACTTCATGAAGGAAACTCTGTTATGCCAGGGTTTGTATCTCATTCTTTTTTGTGGTTTTGCTCCTGTTGCAGAGAACAATTTTTGTTTACTTGTGAATGGATTCTACTACAGTTGAGTTAAGTTCTTAATGTTCCAGACTTCATTTTCTTCAAGTTTTTTTCTTATTGAGGAGCAAGACAACCCTCTAACCTTACGTCCATGGTGAATGGAAGAGACATGTCCCTCTGCGTGAATGAAAAAGAATATTTTTCAGTTCTTTTATCAGGACTTCTCCACTATTGCAACGCTCTTTACAAGGCCCATTAAGCTATTGGTAATTTTTTTCCTAGAGAACTATCCTTGGAATTTACATAAGGGTTTCCTTTCAGTGCTTTGTTAGAAATTTGCATCTGGTGTGCATTTTTTATCAACTCGTAACCCTATCCTTTTTATATTGCCTTCGCAGATATTACAGTTAGGATTTGGAGGTCTTTAACAGATATTTTCATCAAGTCTTGTACCAATGTTTGTTACATTTGGTTACTAGACAAGGATTTATAGTCTCATTTCCTTTGTTTTTTTAACTTTCACCTTCATTTCCACTGTCCATTGGTTCATGCTTCCTTTGGTTCTTACGAAATGACACCTAGTTGTAACAAGAATCTCGTTTTGCTACAACAGAACGAAGTTATGGGTCTTTTCTAATTTTTCTTCAACCATGGTGAATGGAAAAGACATGTCCCTGTGTGTGGATGAAAAAAAAGATTTTTTGGTTCTATGGTTAGGAATTCTCAACTGTTGTGGTGCTCTTTACAAGGCCCATCAAACTACTAGTTAAATTTTATTTTATTTTATTTTTATTTTTATTATTTATTTATTTATTTTTTATTTATTTTTATTTATTTATTATATCCTTGAAATTTACTTAAGGGTTTCCTTTCAATCCTCTATTAGAAATTTTCATCTCGTATGTATTTTTTTATTAAATCATAACCCTATCCTTTTTATGTTGTCTTCACGGATATTTCAGTCGAGCTTTTGTGCGCTTTAACATGTATTTTCTTCAAGTCTTCTACTAATATTTGTTACATTTGATTACCAAAAGAGGGTTTGCAGTCTCCTTTCCTTCGTTTTTCTAACTTTCACCTTCCTTTCCACTATCCATTGGTTTGTGCTTCCTTTAATTCTTAACAAACCAAAGAGTCTCATAGTGATTCTTACCTCAGGTTTTATCTGCATGTTGGATTTGTTAGGTATGTTAATAATGAATCGAGGCTGATGATCATTGATGATAAACTAAGCCTGAAGTTGATCCAAAACAAGGTGCCATGCTAATATATGATGATTGTATAATGTTGCAAATGAAAGAAGGCTAACTATGAAGTGATATGTGGAATATGTTATATAACACCATAATATGAATGTGATGCGTAACTGCCATGCTTATAATCAAATTATAAAAAAAATAAAACTAAATCCCTAGTGTAAGAAAATAATACCAAGCATTAATTAACACATAGAGTAATATAAATTTGGGATCTTTAAAGCATAAAGAGATTTGCGTCTCAATATGTTTTTTATCTTCCATGTGTTTAATATACCTAGATATAATATGGTCAATAAAAGAGAATTGAGTTATTTAAAACACACTAAAGATGGATGGCCAGTTTAGTGCTTACAAGAGGAATTAGTGTACAAGAGATTATCAAGTAATATATAAGAAGGTTGGGCTAGCTAGCAAATCAAACTTATGTATAACATAATTCAAAACACACTTAATAAAGGGAAATGGGCCTCATTGCGACAAGATCTCAACATCTTAAGGCCTTTCAATTTTCCCCTTAGTAATCCATGTCACATTTCACACCATACAGTTGTCTAGAGTAGTGTTGTTATTGAACAATTTTGGATTGCATCGGATGAAGCCACATGAAGAGGATATTCATCCCTTCTATTAGAAGAGGCTTCATATATGAAAAATATAAGAGGTACTGTGAATAGTACAAATTGAGTGTCTGTATAAGTGAATCTAAGCAAGTTGTAAGTTATATATAGCTATAAGTAATTTTTTGTTTCACCCTTTATGTTGACCTTCAAGATAGAGGTTGGCAATGGTGTGATGTCATGTGCAAAGATTTATTATTGTAGCAACCAACATTTTTAATTTTTGTTCAATAGCTAGTTTTGTATGAGGTTCCACAAATGTTGAATTGTTTGGGAGTGACAAATTCACATCTTGCCAACTTTAAAGACTCCTTAAATTGACACATTTTCCATATTTACAAAATGAAACCCATTGTCGACAATCATTGAAACTTCAAAATCCAAAAAAAGAAAATCTTCTCATCAAATGCTTAACCCACTACCGCAAATATTATAATTATATACCATACTTAAGCTTCTTAATAGTCTCTTACGAAGTACAACCTATCACAGTGATAAGTTATTATGCCAATAATAGAGTGCATTAATCATCATAGTAATTAGTAAAATGGATAGGATAACTATTACGTAGAGTTATTTAACATAAAACAATTTGATTGGAGGCTCATACTGCACATTAACTACCAAGTAGTCTCTAATGTGTTTATAAACTTTGACACGGTTTAAATCCATAAATCCTACTTGAACTATGTTAAACTGTGAAAATCTACATACTCGGATGTTGTTTTTAACATTAATCTTGACATTTCACGTTGTTCATAAGGTGTTTGTAAAATGAAATATCTGTCACAAGGATTATGTATTGAAGACTTTGGTGATTACATGATGTTTTCAATGTGTGACTTGGGCTTCTAACTATAGTGTTTCTAATGCTTTCAATGCGGACCTTTCAAGATTCAGTTCCATTTTTCCCTCTATTTACGTATTGGTGGCATGATGGCAACAATGTGCCCCTATGCCACAAGAGAACACACACCTATATTGGTTTCTGCAGTTGGCGGGTACATACTAGAGACAATCTGAAGAAGCACACATTATCAATGAACATAGTTCTGAAAAAGTAGATATTGATGGGATCCCTCAAACTACCATCCTTGCTAATTATTGTAGCTCAATTCTGCAAAGTTTAAATTTCAAAGTTTTTCTCAGACAAAAGCCAGTATAGAAACAAAATTTCATTAAAAAATTATTTCTTTCTTCTATGCTACTGCCTTACGACATTTCTTTTGCAACATGTGGTGCAATTGCTAGTTGTTATTATTATTATTTGTGAATTAAATATCTTTATACTATCAAAATATCTTCAAAATTCAAAGTTCTTACATCCAGTTCACTATGATGATGCTTATGATCTCCAGGGAATTGGGGAAGATACATTGACCATGCTTTTCAACTATCCATGGAATACAAAAGAAACCATACATACTAGGAAGTCCTTACAAAACATAACAAAAGACCAAATTTACTAGTAGACATAGTGGCCATTAAGATTCAGAAGAAGAAATGGGATCAGGGTGCCTAGGACTTGATCCTAGAGGAGAAACAATATTCCAATCGCAATGAAGGTGCCCTTCCACATGGTTTATTCATGCATCAAGCTTGTCCATGGTGAAATTTGGTTCCTTAGCATCTCAAGGAAGGCGAACACATTGTACCTTTACACTTGTTTATATTTTAACAACAAACTAAGGAGAGCCTTCATCTGCTAGTGAAGAGTAACAGAATTGAGGTATTTACTTTATGTACCTTTGTGTGGCCAGGGTCCGTAATGAAGGAGAATTTTAGGGGCTAATATTCGTAGGTTGGCTAATTTCCATAGTTTCAAAAAAAAGATTCGCTAATTCCCATTTTTCTAAAAATGATTCACGCAAATTTTATAGTATAAAATTATCTTACCTTAAAAATCATCAAACTTTGTCCACGGGGTCTTGGATACACGACGATCGAGTGTTTTGTTAAGGCATTCCTTGATGTGAAGTCATTGGTTCAATTCCCTGCCCCGATTGGGGTGATACATTGGACATGTTGAAGATGTAGTCCTACCAAGCTTACAAAAAAAATATAATAAATAAAAATTACCAAACTTCTATAGAGACTATATAAAAAATTTAGAAACTTGAAAACTTCTATAAAAATATCAATATTTGATAGTTTTCATATTAGGGACTAATAAGATTCTCTAAGGTTTCTAAACTTTTAGATAACTTTTCATCCTTAAAATTTTCCCTATCTGGAACATAGCAATAGATCTCTTCCATAATCTTGGAGTCAGAGTAGGATTCCCTCTCTGCACCAGCTTGGATTTCTAATTTATTGATTTCACGTCGAGTCTGAGGTGACACTACATTAAAATATTTAACGATTGAGTCATGGGCAAAGATTCAAGCCTTCTTTGATTTTGTGGGTTGTTGCCACCTCCACCCCTCCTGCATCACATGTGTTGCCTGGGAGGAATTGTGAGATGGCGGGGTTCCCACCACTGAAGAACATTAAAGCAGCCACAGCGAGACACCTGAGCCATCGAGCTTGAGATGGAAATGGTTGGTTTATACTGATGACCAAAATCTAGCCACAAAACCAATTGCAAATTCACCTCTCACCAACAAAGTTTCTCCTCCCACCTCAGCTTCACCAGCTTCTATCAAGCCCCACTCCTGTCAATACTAAAGTCAATCCTACAAATGAACATGACCCTTTCAACACAGAAGCCAAGTTATAAAAATGAGGGGAAGTAAGTTGGCTCCTGAACCTCACATCTACCTCTAACACTCACCTAGAACAAAACCACCTCCATTCATATTTTAAGGCTATTAATAATCATTTGTGAGTCTGCATGCAAATGCATGTTAAGGGCAAGTTGTGCCCCTGCTCATAAATACACATCATGTCAACAAGGTAATGGGCTCAACCCAATGCCTCCTTTCAGATTGTATGCTCACCCCAACGAGAAATATAAAATCATTATTAAAAAAAAAACAACAATTTTTAAATTAAAATAATATTTTTAAAAGTCTTCGAAATTACGAGAATAGAAAACAAATTTTGAAATAGACCCTGCATACTTAGTGGAATTTTGTGTGAGATTTTTTATATATAATTAAAATAATGATTTGTTTTAAAAGGAATAAACATTTCATATATATATTTATTTATTTATTTTAAAATTGAATATTAAAATTATTTATGTTAATTGAAAATTTTATTTATTCATTTTAAAAAGTTATATGATAGTTAAATAAAATATTAATATATTTTTTTTTAATATAGTATGTCAATTTATTATTAAAAAAATGGTCAATCTCAATTAAAATTATTTCTACATTTTGATGAGTGTAAAAAGAAAAAATAAATATAATACTAATTTTTACGAGTTTTACTTCATTTTAGGTGGAAGAATAAGGAAAATTGGCTTCCATTGAGGAGCACCGCTATAACAAACCAAATCATGTACCTTCATTCAATCTATTCATTCTCGACACTATTGACATTTCCATGTCTTCTTGATGGTTTTAGTTAACTTATGGTTTTTCTACTTCACTTGAAATTTACCAGAAGTAGGCTTCTTCAATAGACCTTTTGTATGTATCCAATTAGTATATGGACATTTGGATAAAAGACATTAAATTTTCTAGTTGGTCTGGTTTCCAATCTAATAGGCCATTGTAAAATGATTTTGGTATTATGTAATATGGTGACAGTTTAATAGAAAGAAACTTATTTCTAATAATAATAATAATAAGAGCCCCAAGGTTTAGCCCAACTAGTCAAGTTATTGTTGCTAAGTATCTTGCTAATTGGGAGGTCACAAGGTCAATTCTCCTCGATGCCCTTGGGGTCAGGCGCCTGCTAGTTTGGCCAATGAGATTTGATTCTCTTAGGGGTTTTCCTACCCAGTGGGCTAGTTTGGCCAATGAGATTTGATTCCCTTAGGGGTTTTCCTACCCAGTTTGCTAGTTGGCCAACGATAATTAGCCAACGAGATTTGATTCCCTTAGGGGTTTTCCTACCCAGTGTGCTAATTGGCCAACAAGATACGAGATTTGATTCCCTTAGGGGATTTCCTACCTAGTGTGCTAGTTTAGCCAACGAGATTTGATTCCCTTAGGGGTTTTCCTACCTAGTGTGCTAGTTCGCCAACGAGATACAAGATTTGACTTTGTTTGGCCAACGAGATTTGATTCCCTTAGGGGTTTTCCTACCCGGTGTGCTAATTGGCCAACGAGATACGAGATTTGATTCTCTTAGGGTTTTTCCTACCCAGTGTGCTAGTTTGGCCAACAAGATTTGATTCCCTTAACGGTTTTCCTACCCAGAGTGCTAGTTGGCCAACGAGATATGAGATTTGATTATGTTTGGCCAATGAGATTTGATTCCCTTAGGGGTTTTCCTACCCAGTGTGCTAATTGGCCAACGAGATACGAGATTTGGTTCCCTTAGGGGTTTTCCTCCCCAGTGTACTAGTTTCGCCAACGAGATTTGATTCCCTTAGGGGTTTTCCTACCCAGTGTGCTAGTTGTCCAACAAGATACAAGATTTGATTCCCTTAGGGTTGATTTGCCCGGATTTTGCTACCCAGTGTCTATGAACCACCATAAAAATAATAATAATAAAGAAATATCTCATGAGATCTTATAACACTTTTCCAAATACTTCATATTAATACTAAATTTCATTTACTGGAATATTTATCATAAAACTAATTTTCCTAATCTTTTAACTCAACAAAATCATAATGAATAGTCTTTTTTTGTATTCAAGCTTTTGTGCTCCATAATGAATTAAGCAAATTCTTTCGATAGAAATCATATAAGAGAAATTTTTGGTCAACGTGTTTCGAACAACCGTGGTTCATCATCAGAACCATAAAAAATAAAGATAATATTTTATCTTTATAAAATTTATCAAACCAATTTAATTTCGCTGAATCATTATTATTATAATAATGTTAAAAAGAATAAAAAATATCTTTTTGTTTTTTAAAATAGTATTAAATATGGTGTATTGGGTATTTTTTTTTAATGAATAACTAATTAAATAAACGATTCATTTATTATTACATAAAATTATTTATATATAATTTTATAAAATTTGATACTTTTAAAATAAATTAAAATTTCAATATTTTTTTTTTACAAGAATGGGTATGGGTTTATATTAGAACTGTGGCTAAAATGCCTTTCATTGGTTACAATAATTCAGGCCAAGCCCATGAACTTTCTTCCACCAGATGATCAAAGGCCCCAAGATTTGGGTGCCAATGTTTCTTACTCGGAACTAGAGAATCTATTTCCGTTATTTTCCCTATCTTATGGACACAAACAAACTGATTTAGTATAATGCAGTAAAACATGAGAACAAGATTATGGAATGGAGTCCCACTCCTCGACCCCTTCTCTCAAGAGAGAGCCAGCTGCAAGAGGCACCGCTCTGTTGGCTTCCGAGTCAGCATCCTTATTGTTCTCCCTCAATACATGAAAGAAATTAATAGACTGAAGAGATTTCACCAAAAGTCTGATTCTTGACACCACTCTAGCTAATCTAAGATCAATATGTTGAGATTGGAACAAGATGATGGAGCTTAGTGAAAAGAGTCGCCTTCACTAAGTGGGCTCGCAGGCTATTTTTGGCGCAAGTCTATTTTTAGACTATGTCTATTTTTAGACATATGGATCATGTCTATGGATTGCAGGTTGTTGTTTATGGATGATTGATTAAGTTGGAAAAAATAGATGGACTTCTATTTTTAGACCACAGCGGAGTGACACCACAGCGGAGTGACTGCTCAGTCTAAATATAGAACAGTCAAATATTATTAGCTCATAATAATATTTAGACTATAAACTGTGTCTTATTCTCTTGGAGCACTTCAGGATGAGCTACGGATGTGGTACATGCAGATCCCAGAAGGAAATACGTGGTTACCTATGGGATGACTAATATTTGCATGCAGGACTTCAGTTAGAACTCAATTGAGTTGAGTTTAGTGGACTGGAGGTGCAGTTGATGGAGTTGTGTTCAGTTTAGCTTTGTTAAACTGGTTGTATTTAGTCTAACTGGAAAATAGACTAGAGATGATTTGGGTGAATTAGTTATTAATTAATTCACAAGTTATTAACTCATAATACAACTAATGAATACATCAGTTAACTCAGTTGCATGTCAGTGCATGTTCAGTTCAGCAGGGACAGGTGTTAGAGAAGCAGATTGCTATCAGTTGTGACTATAGTTGTGCACCAGATCTTGCACAAATCAGGGGATTGAGTATGCCAATGAGTTTGCACGTATTGTAGCTTGGAAATACGTGATTTAACCAAGAAAAGACGTGG
>APFE030509129.1:860-11599 GCA_000404065.3 Pinus taeda | reverse complement strand
TCAGATCTGAGCTGTATTGTGTGTAACAGAGGTGGAGATACTTGTGAGAAGTATTATGCTGTGTAATGTTACATGACTCAATCATTAATATACAGATAGTTGGGGTTTTTAGCGAGATGCTTTCCCCGGGATACATACTGTGTTAATGTGTGAATGCTCTTGATGTTTTATTGTTATTGATGCTGTTATATTGATGATCAACATAGAGGAGCTTATGTATTGTGTATGTTTTCTGCAATAGTACATGATCAGGATAATCTCCATTGAATATGTGTTAAATTATTCAAAATTTCTACACAATAGGAGGAGAATTCTCCACTATGACTTTAATAATGGACTGAGAATCTCCGATAAAATTTACCTCTGTTAAACCAAGGGTCTTGACTTGCTTGAGACCTTGAAAAAGTGCCAAGGCTTCAGCTCGAATACTTGTGGAGTACCCTATTCCCCAAGCAAAGTTAGTAACAATTCTACCTTCCTTGTTATTTATAGCTCCTCCTACCCCTGCCATACCGGGGTTTCTTTTCACTACCCCATCAAAGAACAAGGTATGCCTGGATTGCCTGGTGAGCCATTCTGATAGTTCATTCTCATTCCCTTTGAATTGCCATTCCTTTTTTTTCCTTGTGATGTCTTATTTCTCGAGAGAAATGGAGATCCAACGAAGCGCCCCAATCTAAGTCCTGCTGACTTAGGTTCAAATCTGACAAATGCTCACCCAGACTTTCTTTCCATTGAATTGATTATGATGAATTTCGGATTTTGCCCTTCATCTCTAAAAACTCTTCTATTTCTCTCAAGCCATATTTGCCAGCAGATAAATTTTGGTAAGGAGATCCAAGCAGCCTTAAAGCTTTCATTTTTTGGAAGTGTTTCTGGATAAAAATTTCGCCAGGTTGCAAATAAATTAGAGATAGAAATTGGCAAGATGAACATTATTTTCCATTGGCTCAAGAGATTCTGCCAGATTTCTACTGAGTATTTACATTCCAACATTAAATGGTGGGCATTCTCTTTGTTGTCACAACACAATTGGCATCGTGAGGGTCCATGGAATCTTTTCTTCTTTAAACTGTCCTCAGTAAGAATTCCTTTGTGGCATAACATCCAACAGAAAAAGTCCACCTTTGGCATGGTCTTGTAACTCCATAGACCCTTCCACACAGTAGGATCTAGTGGAACATGTGGATGCTCCTACAATGATTTATACCCTTGCGCTACTGTATATGTTCCAGGCTTAGCTCCCCAGCCATGGGCATCCTTCTTCCCTGCACGCAGAGGTGCCTTCCCATTCAACAGCGTGAGCAGAGTGTCCTGATCGTTAGTCAACTCAGCTAGCACAGGCGGCAAGTTCCAACGCAGCCAAGTGTTGCCTGTCCATTTCGAGATGTCCCAAATCGTAAAGAGCCCAGCGCCATCCAACCACAAACGCAGCTCTTGAAGGGAGTCGTTGTTCGACAGGGGAGGGTACATCATGATACCGTCATCCCAGAGACTGATTTATTTTCCATTGTCCGTTATCCAAAATGTGTTGTTTTTAATTAGAGGAATTGCTTTGTGATAGAGTTTTAACAATTGTGATCCGATGGTGGGCAAGGAATTGTCCAAGCATATTTTCCGTGCCCCAGTAAAATACTTCTTCCATAATGCTCTTTGCACCCAGCCTCGATAAGGACCAATGATTTTCCAAAAAATCTTAGCTCCCATGGTTGTGTTTTGAAGACTGAGATCCTTAAAGTTCAAACCTCCTTCATTCAAGGGCTTACAGATTTTAGCCTAGCTTACCATTGGGATTCTTCTTTCATTGTGATTGCCACCTTTCCAAAAGAATTTGCGGATGAAGGCTTCCATCTTCCTGATGATGCCAGTTGGAGCTAGGATAACAGAGAATTGGAAGATGGGTAGACTACTGAGTACGGATTTGATGAGAACTGTTTTGCCAGTAAGATTTAGACAAGTGAATCCCCAAGCTTGAATTTTTGCCTTGAATTTGTCTAGCACAGGGAACCAGTCTTTGTTGTAGGCAAGTTTGCGGAAGATAGGAAGGCCTAGATAGATAAAGGAAGTCCAATTGAGGGAGGCAGAGAAGCCTAAAGTTCTAGAGATGGCAATGAGGGTGTTGGCAGAAATATTCCAACAGAAAACATTGCATTTCCCTTTGTTTAAAATGTTGCCTGTAGCTTCACAATATACATCCAGTACTTCCTTGAACCTTAAGGCGAATCGGGCGAAAGCAGCCCCTAATAGGAGAGTATCATCGGCAAACAGAGCATGGTTTACATTTTTAACCCCTCTAGCAATGTTGAGCCCCAAGATCTCTTGATAAACTAGCTTCTGATCTAAATAGAAGCTTAGGACAGAATCATAGAGGACAAAAAGAAGCAGGGAAAGGGGACAACCCTGCTTGAGTCCTCTTGATGCTTTGAAAAAGTCTATTGCTCTTCGGTTCACCAAGGGAGCGATCCAAGGATTCGTAATACAAGCTCGAATCCAATTAATAAAATTCATTCCAAAGCCAAATTTTTGCATGACTTCCCAAAGAAAACTAAGTCTGACTCGATCAAAAGCATTTTCCAAGTCTAGTTTGATTACCATACCTTTCTCTTTGCATTGTACACTTGAATGAATCGCCTCTTGAACTAGGATGAAGTTGTCTGCAATCTGTCTCCCTTGAACAAACCCGCCTTGATTATTCGGAATGATGGCTGGGAGGATACCTTTTAGCCTATTGGCGATCACCTTTGTGATTAATTTATATCCAATGTTGCAAAGAGAGATGGGACGGAACCTATTGAAAGCCTTAGCACCCTTTTCCTTGGGGATGAGGGCAAGGAAGGTAGAGTTGGTGTTGCCACCTATTTTCTGGCAATTTTGAGATTTCAATATCATTTTGTAGAGGTCTTTATCCACAATTTGCCAACAGGATTGGAGGAATCTTGCGGTGAAGCCATCTGGGACTGGGGCTTTGTCTGGCTCCATGTTGAACAGAGCATCCTTTATTTCTTTTATAGTGATCTTTGCTTCAAGATTTTGATTCATTGTGGGGGAGATCTTAGTAGGGACTGCCCCCCAAGAATTTGGAGTTTGGGTCCGTCACTCCTTCTTCACTATAAAGTTTTTTATGAGTGAAAGTTTCTTTCTTAATGCTCCCGAAATCCATGTGGATAGAGTTCCCTTCCTTAATTTCTGCAATAGAGTTGAAGCTCTTTCTAGCTTGGGCTTGTTTGTGGAAGAAGGGGGAATTTCTGTCTCCCGCTTTAAGCCATAGACTTCGAGACTTTTGTCTCCAATATTCTTCCTCCGAGAGGCAAGTTTTAAGGAAATTTTGTTGAAGATCGGCCTCCTTATCTAATACATCTCTGGTGATTTCTGCATCTTCATTTTGGGCATGGTGCTGATCAAGTATGTCTTCGACCAATTTTCTCTCTATTGTAGGGTTGGGGAGGGATTTGGCCCATGATTTTAGGACAACTTTTAGTCTTCTAAGCTTTTCCTCCCAGATGTAGAAGGGAGAGTCCTTCACTGGCATTTTCCAACAATCTTGAACCAAGTTCAGAAACTCAATATTCTTGACCCAAAGTGGACTGAATCTAAAAGGAATAGGGCCAAGATCATTAGGATCCAGTATCTCAAGCTTAATAGGCTTGTGATCTGAAACGCTCCAAGGGAGGATGTGCATTCTAGACTTGAGACCAAGTAAAAGAAAGGAACTCCGCACTAGAAATCTATCAAGTCTTGCAGCAATGTGGCCAGGGCCTATTCTTTTGTTAGACCAGGTGTACTTACCATTGGAAGGAGAGATGTCGAGCAGATCCCAGTCCTGCATGAGATCCTCCACCCAATCCCTTGCTAGATCCCTTATGATACTGCCTCCTCGCTTTTCCTCCGCATGCAAGGTGAGGTTTATATCTCCAGCAACTATGATGTTTTCCAAATTCTTTGATTCCAACAGTTTCTTGATGGAGTCCCATAAGGCCCTTTTCTCCCCTACATTTACTGGGACATAGACATTGAAGAGACAAAATGCCTCCCTCGAGTCCACTTGTTGTAGCTTCAGAAAAAACCAATGGGTATTGAGGATCTCTGTAACCAACAAATACTTGGATTTATTCCAGAGAGAGCCCAACCCCCCAGAGGCTCCCCGTGTTGAGACGACTTGACCTCTGCCTTCCTTCCAAAAAAATTTACTGATTTGGAGAAACTCGTTGTCCTCCATTTTTGTCTCTTGAATTAGAAGAATATATGGGGCTTCTATTCTTATAAGACTTCTCATTGCTTCTTTTTTCACTCTACTCCCCATTCCTCTGCAATTCCAGGCGACTATCTTCATCATTTATTTCTATGTTGATGGGCCCCCTTAGAACCCTGTGCCTGATTTCTTGTCACATTCGGATTTTTAGCAAGGAGTTTCTTGAGAGTGGGCTGACTACCCTGAAGCTTGTCTTTGTAGGTTTCATGTTCTCTCTTTTCTCTAGCAAATTTGCGGCCCTGTGATGATCTTCTGACCGATGTTTGCGAATCTTCTATTTCCCCTTCCTCCTCTGATTCCTCTGGGACTTGTTCCTCCTCGTTGGCTTCTGCTTGTTTTTCCTTATGTCTTTCAGTAACTCTTTCTCCTGGCCTTGATCCTACTGAGGTCCCTTTATCTTGGGTTTTATCTTGCATTTCCTCTTCCTGTGGAACCTCTTCTACAGAGCTTAAGATCTCGTACCTGTTTTCTTGGCTTTTCTGTGGAGGTCCATTTTGGGCAGAGGCTGGCTGAGGGCCTTGGCCGTTTAGGGCCCTAGTTTTCTTGTGAGAGGTATTTGTCCTCTTAACTTGATTCCAGCCATCCTCCTTCCCTTTATCTTCTTCTCCTTTGTTCAGGCACCCTCTAGCAAAATGGTCGTAGATGTGGCATTTGCGAATGGGAGCTGCTCGTAATCTAGCTTTTGCACATGCGTCCAGCTACCAACATTTATTTTAATGGCCTCTGGAAGTCCCACCTCTAAGTTGACCTCAACACATATCTGAGCACAGTCATACTAATCCTTGTTGTTTGCCCTGTCAACTAATTTTCCCAGGGCATTGCTTATGTGCTTGAGGGAATCCCAGTTCCAACAGTGCATTGGGAGGTTCGGGAGCCAAACCCAGACAGGGACTGTCGTCGGAACATCCACGGCAGGATCGAAGTCTGGGGTCCATTTGTTGAGGTAGAGGCCCTGGGGTCCCATGAAATAGGAACCATTCCTGAAAATCAAGTCTTTATCCTCCTTTGTGTTGAATTCGAACAGGAAGTAGTCTCTTCCCAAGAAGTATGAAGTTACGTTGTTCTTGATCAGCGGGATCCATTTCTTGACAACCGAGATCTCCGTTGATTTTGGAGAGGGCTAAAGGCCCGTGAACTGACCCACTAGGGCTCGAGCTGCCAGGGACAAGGCGACCTGGATCAAGCCCTTAGGAGGAAGGGTGACCTTTGGTACATCCTCAAGTTTTTTGACAAACTTGGCAGCTTCTGACTTCTTCTTCTTCTTAAGCAAAGAAGCTACCAGAGAGTTGAACGCAGCTTTCATGGCAGGGGGAGGAGGCGGCGAAGGAGAAAGAGGCGATCCCTAGGTCTCCATGACCTTGAGGCCCGCGTAGCAAGTAGATCTAATCAAAGACTGCTACTAGCCCTAGCTGCACTTTGACAAGCAGCAGGGAGACGCTGCATCTCACAGTCGAAGAGGGAATCACTAGTAGGATCGGATCAGAGCACGATAAAAAATGGTGCTGAGGGGCGTGAGGCCCAAACCGCGAGCAGGATCGGCCGAGGAGGCTACAGCCCTAGCTGCACGCAGAGCAACGATAACGCATCAGCTTGGAGGTAGCGCGAAAAAATGTTAAATTTCAATATTAAAGAGTATATATATTTTAAATATAATTAAAAAATAAATATAATTATAATTAATAATTTTTTAAATCAAGTAAAATTTTATTATATAATAAAATTTTATAAATTTTCGATAATTTTAAAATAAATTAAAATCAATATTAAAGAGTATATATATATATATATATATATATAATATATATATATATATATATATAAATATATAATATATATTTATATATATATATATATATATATAATATATAATATAAAAGCTAATTATATTTATTTAAAAAAATAAATAAAATAAAATAAATTAAATTAAATTAAACTTTATAATAAAAAGATTATGCCACATTGAACACAATATTTTTTTTTTTTTTTTTTTTTAAGGAGGAGGTAAGAGTAAATCTAATATTTTATCATCCTCTTATTATTATTATTGATGAATTAGAATCATAATAATATTTTTATAAGTTTAAAAATAAATTATATGATGATGATGATGATGGTTAACATCCATTGAGACCAAACTTTGGTATATTGGACTTAAAGAAATGAATTATTTAGTTTGATTTAAGATTTTATTGCTATGCTCAAAAAGCTTGGAGAGAAGCCTCTCGAGCTCACTGTAATTTTGACAACGTAAAAGGCTAGGAAGTTCAGTATTGCAACAAAGATTTTGAAACTAAGATCTAATGTGGTTTTACGCAGGGCACTCTAAGAGGAAGTGATTTTCATCCTCAATGTTCATATTCTCACGGAGATGGCAGAACATTTCCATCCATGGTGTTTTAGGAACTGCCCAACGACCTGTATCACTATGGAGCTCATGAGAGTTCATTCTAATCTTGGCTATGTTAATTTTCTTCTTTGAGCTAGTTAAGAAAGAGAGATACTTTTGATCTTCTAGGGTGGGGTTGATGACCTCCTTATAATATCTTAATTTTCTTCTAGCTATTAAATCTTTCCCACACTACATTTTTTCTTTGAACTTAGAAGCAACAATATTTTTAATGTTATTAATGTTTTGCAATGCAACATTCTCGTCGATCTCTCAATAGTTTAACCAGGCCCTGGTGTCTTTATACCAACCTCGTTTGAGTCTTAGGTGGCTTTAGCTAGAATTTAAAGCTAGCTTAGGGAGTCTATGGTCTTCTATGTTATTAAGTTTGTGCTTGTACAATAGAAGCCTAGTCATAGCTAGGCTCTCGATAGGGGAAAGATCCACTTCTATAAGGAGAACAGGATAGGGTGTGTTGCTTTTAATTTTGAGGTTATACGTTATAAAACGCTTTTGGATTTGATCAATCTTTCTCCATAATTATATAGAGATGCTACAACCCAATCCTCACATCCATATAAGATAATCGGAGTGACTAAAGTTCAAAGAGGAACTTCTTTCTATCCCACATTACAAGGTTTGTTGTTTTACAATTATTTTCAAGACCAAAATAAGTTTTCCATCCCCCATTAATCCTTTTCTCAATGCTATAGTTCCGGTTGAGCTTGTGATGAATATCAATTCCTAGGTACTTGTAGGAAGACACTTCCTCCAATTTACTATTATTATACATAAAATTAGCGTAAGTGTCCTTCTTGGATTTGATAATCATAACTTTTGTTTTGTCAGTGTTAACAATCATACCCATGGTAGAGCAGAAATCCTTAAAAAGTATAAGTTGCTTATCAAGATCAGATGGGCACCTTGCGAGAAAAACAATATCATCATTGTAGAGAAGAAGGATGATGACTATCCCAGCTAAGATCGTGCCAGCACATCCTGCTTCTTATAAACAACCTTCTAGCTTGTCGATGTAAATTCCAAATAGGGTAGGGAAGAGGGGGCAGCCTTGTTTAACTCCGATATTACACTTAATATCTTTCGACCACCCCTCATTGCTCTTTAACTTGGCAATTACATTCTCGTATAACCTTATAGCGGTAGCTCTCAACTCAAAAGGAACCTTTAGCTTTTCTAATATGTTCCAAAGGTTGTTTCTAGGAATTGTATCGAAAGCCTTTCTAAAGTCCACAAAGCAACAAAAGAGATTGGATTTATCATTGCGGCATTCCTCCACAATGATCCTAAGCATAACGAGGTGGTTTGTTGTTGAGTGTTTCTTTCTAAAACCCGCTTGGCCTTTAGCTCGCTTACCTTCACTTTCAAGCCATATGCTCAACTTCCTTTCCAGAATAATACCATATAACTTGGCTAGGAGAGGGCTGATCATAATTGTCTGATAATTAGGGGGTTATTTGTATCCCCACTTTTAAAAATAGGGATAATGAGGCTTTGAGTCCATGGTTTAGGGAACCCTTGCTTGACTGCTTGATTGAAAAGCTTGTGTATGTGGGGGATGAGGATAGGACCTCCAATTTTTAAGATTTCCACCTGGTAACCTTCAATGTCCTTAGCTTTCCCATTAACCAAGCGATTAACCCCAAAATCAATGTCTTCTAATGAGAAAACTTCTTTCGTTGTGAGCAGGGTTTCAAAGTTATCCATGACATTTGGAGATTCATAAAGCTTTTTAAGATAGGAATTCCAGTTGAGTAAAGCAATTTTATTATTATCTTTAGTTTTCCTAGTTAGAATCTGCCTCCAGAATTTCTTAGGAGCTACCTTAGAAAGGTGTAAGAGATTCTCTTGTCTTTTACGAATATACTACCTTTTTCCCTTTAGTTGGGGCTTTGTATATTTTTATCTTGCCAATTTTAAGAGATTCATCAACAACTTCCTTAATTGCTCTCCTCGCACTTTTATAATCTTTTTCATACCATGGGTTGGTTTTGCTATTTCTTTTATTACTTGAAACTTCAATTGAGAACTTGTTAATAGAATATGAGAGGGTTGTAGTAAAATTATGATAGAGATCTTCTATGTTGTCTATACTAGATAAAGGAAACAAACTAGTTTTTAATTCATTTAGAAAGAGATCTTTTTTTATTTCTATCAAAGATTAACTTCTTTTGGCTATAAGGATTATGTTCTATGGGATCTCTATGCATGACAAAATTGAGAGTTATAAGTAAAGGCCTATGATCAGAGTCAGGCTCGTAGTCGTTTAAGATGTCAAAATTTGTTATTTCGTTGTATAGAGGGAGATCGGAGATAACATAGTCTACCACACTGCTACCAAGCCCATGGATGTAGGTCATCTGGCTAGAATTGGGCCACTTCTTTAGACCGTTGCAAATTATGAGATCCTAAGCACTAGAGAGCTTGACTAGCTCTGACCCAAACAAATTCTCCCTGGCGTCTTCAGAGCTCCTTTTATACCAGCTAGCCAGAGGAAGGTCTTCGTCTAACCAAAGAGGATTAGGCTTGGAATTATTGCTTAGAAGAATAGCTTGGTTGCTTGAAGTTCGAGCATTAAAGTCACCCATTAAAAGGATCTTGCCTTCATTCCTTAGGCTAGAAATATCATTCTCTAAACCATTGTAAGGACTATTTTTATCTAGATTCTTTTTCTTATAGAAGTTAGAATTGATGGGGGGGAATAACAAATTGCTATGTAGGTCTTTTTATCATAAATGTCAGTAATTTCTATCCAACTATATTGGTTGTAAGGGTCATTTTTATAAAAATCCTAGCATGGGGAGAGATGTTCTTCTTAATGTAACAAGCTATACCCTCAATGCCTCTACGGCAAGATCGCTTATTCCAGGTAGACCAAAATGTAAATCCATCTATGTTAGGACCTTAGTTTCTTCGTGCTCCCAAGTTTCAACAAGAAAAATAATATCAACATCATTCGAGATCCAACTTAGCTTGGGGCCTTTGTTCCATGGAAAACCTCGATAGTTCCAAGAAAGAATTTGGAGCATGTTGAATTGCTATTTATTATTATCTTTTTGGTTTCTATCTCGAATAACGGCTTTTCTATTTCTGATTATTGCCCATTTTCCTTCCTTCCTAGCTTCCTTTACCTTTTGAACCTCCTTTCTAAATTTTGCTTGATCTTCTGGAATGAGATCTTCATTTATAAATATTCTCGTTCCTTTTGGACATGAGGTTTTACTAAGTATATCATACTTATGGTCAGTAGAGCTCACCTTTATTCATATCAATTTTCCTTTATTCTCAGTTAGTTTCCCCAACCTTGTTTCTTCTGTGAGACACGTTGTTTCAATTTGTAGTCTATTATGTAATTCTTTCTTGGCTATAGCTAAAGTATCCTCGTCTAGCTCCTCTTTCAAACCGAAGATTATAAAGTTCAAGGCCCTTTTGCTACGCTCATGGTCTAATTCTATCAACTTTTCCATTTCATATTTAATTAGTTTGGTATCTAATTTACTTGCCACACTATTTAGAGTGAGGAGGCTATTAACTTATTCTTCTAGCTCTTTAATCATGTCCTTCATTTTAAGACTCTCTAAATTATCAGCATCTACTTGCCAGGATGTTTGGTTCATATCTTGGTTTTATTTTTCTATAACCTGTAACCTAGTCTCCATTGCCTCCATCTTATTCTCCAATAGTTCTATTTTATTTTCTATTTGTTTTTGGATCTTGTCTTCAAGAGACGTGAATTTATTTTCCAGCATGGCTGCTAAATTTTTTTGTAGCTTGACTTCTCTTTCTTCTCTACGTTTCTCTAAAGACTTTATATACTCATAGAGGCTTTGTAGAGTTACTGTGCTAGGTCTACCTTTGGTAATCTTTGGTAATTGTGGTGAATTATTCATACTTGAAAATATATGAGCAGATATGTATTATAAAAATATAAGGAATATGCGCACCTGATATCAGCAAACCAGACCGCAGACGCTGTTGCGGGATTTTATCCCCTAAGGCTCTTGGGTGGAACCCTAGCAGACTGAAAGTTGTCTAAATCAAGAAACATGCACACACACAGCCATTATGCTAGAAAAAGCTATTTCT
>APFE030509123.1:0-11297 GCA_000404065.3 Pinus taeda | reverse complement strand
TAATAAATTACATTTCCCCACCTTTTATATATATATATAAAAGGCGTATAATGAACAAAAATAAATGTTAAGAAATATTTTTTATAGTTTAATTAACAAAACTTCAATAATAAACTTTTTTTCCCAGTTTTAATTCAATAATAATAATAATATACCATATCTCTTTACTTGTTTTTCCAGCATGATAATCTCTTTACATGATTAATCAAAACTAAAACATCTTTTTCATATACACTCGGAAAAGGCGCTCTAATTTTCCAAGTTCCATGTGACAATTCTACAGTATTCTAATAATATTGTGTTTCACTGGTATTACCCATCGTAGCATCTTTTCCTTGTCGGGAAATAGGTTCAGCACTATTGACGCTTTCTGCCTCATCAGCTACTTAGTCTCTCCCTCGACCATAGTGCTGGGAGAATGATCTAATAGCAATGGTCAAAAATATTTTCCAAATTCTCAAATAAAAGAACCGTCATTCGTTTATATTTTCCAAATTCTCAGATAAAAGAACTGTCGTTTGCTTCTGATCGCACCTGATGATTCAGTGGATGTTTCGAATAGCGTCTGATGCTTTAATGGAAAACCAGTGAATGTTAATTTAGAGTTGTTTCAAACTTTTAAGGGAGCTTGTTTTTGGACTATCAGAATAATTTAGAGTTGTTTCAACCTTTAAGGGAGCTTAATTTTAGAATTAAAAGGTAAGATCATGATTAAACACATCCTCAACGTTTTCTTATATATAGTCTACTTTCCAATTTTGAAACAAACATGTCTATCATTGCAATAAAACACTTTCGATTTTATTTATTTTTCCATAATTCTTCAATAAAACACTTTTCGAATTTTTTTTTTTTTTATTTCCATAATTCTCTATAAAGGTTGGAGCTAAAAAGAGTATATAAGATAACATTTTTTGTTATTTGATGGTCAAAGATAGATTGATTTACAAAAGTTTTCGAGTAGGTAGCAATTTCTCCACTTTCTATAATTAAACTTGCAATTTAGATTAATTAGGAGATATTTGTATTAAATCACTCTCTCCCGAATATCTTTTAAATATGGAATTATTGTAAGTGATATTTTTTTAATTTAAATATTATAACTTTTTCTTACTAGTGCTCATTCTCATATCATGCTACAGTAGAATTCTTGATATTTTTTCATCATACTTTCACATAAGGGACCTTCACTATATCAAAATTATGACTTGTGTAGACATATAATTAAATTGGTGGTAAAAAGATAAAGGAATTAGGACACTTAGTCATTGTGCATTTTACAATGAAAAGATTTAAAATCATAAATATCACTAAATTATAACTTTGCTTAAAATTATTATTATTATTATTATTATTCATGTGTAGGATCATAAGACAACATAGAGAGAGAAAATTCTGGGCTAGAGGAGTCGTAATAATGTAAACTTTGAAAATGGAACTATAAATTTAAAATAGGAACTCTCCCCAAAAAAGCCCAAAAAAACATGAAAACAATGCTAAAAATGAAAAGTGTGTATACTAAAATGATGGCTTTTTTTGGTCAATTTCGGTCAATTCAAAAATGGGAGTGAAATATAATTTTTTGTGCAAAAACACTCTAAAAATGAAGAGTGCTGATATTGGAATGAAGACTTTTTTTTAGGGTCAACTTTCAACATTTTTAAAAAATAACAGTAAAACTGATTTTTTTATGTGTAAAAATTGTGCAAAAAACACCTTCAAAATGAAAATTGTTGATGCTAAAAAAACAAATTTTTTCTTACGATAAATTTTCAACATTTTGAAATAATGATATAAAAGATTTTATATGACTCTGAAAATAATTAAAATTTCTAAAAAATAATGAAAACATAAATTTAAAAATAAAAACAAAAAAGTAGCAAAATGTAAATAAAAGGAACATAAAATAAATAAATAAATCAATCATAAAAATGTTAGAAAAAAGAAACAAAATTAAAGTATAAAACAAAAATAATTTAATAAAGTAAAAAAAAAAGAAACAAATTATAAGAAAAAACATATTTTCAAAAATAATATTTTTTTTTAAACTTGTAAAACTAAAAAAAATGGAAAGGAAAAAAATAAATAAACAATATTTTTAAAACCTATAAAATTTAGTAGTAAAAGTATGAAAATTTTAAAAAGAATTAACAAAAAGAACTAATTAAAAAAATAGAAAGTTAACCCAAAAAACAAAAAAAAAATAAAAAACTACTAAAAAAACACATAATATTTTAAAAGCAATAACAAAAAAAATTAAGAAAAATAGAAAATTAACGAGAATGAATAGCCACTGCCCGATCGCCTAGCCACCCCCACTGGCGGTCAGGCAATGGCTATCTAATTCTCAAAATCAAATAGCCATCCAATTCCAACAATAGGATAGCCACCCCCAAGGGTAGTGGGGTGGTGGTTATTTGATTATAAGAATCGGGTATTAGAATCAAGTAGCCATTGCCTGACCACCCAAGGGGTGGCTATCTGATTCTCAGAATCAGATAGCCACCACCTACATGCTTGTGGGGGTGCGACCCTAGGCGGCGGAGCTACGTGCATATATATTTTTTAAAGTTTTAATCGTAAATATATATTTTTTAAGTTTTAAATGTTTTTATTTTTGAAAAATCAAAATGTATGTTTTATTTTTTTTTTTAAATGGTTATTTTCTTAAAATCCAATACACACACACACACACATATATATATATAGAATTAAAATATTTTTAGGCTTTTTTTTTTAAATATATATTATATTAATATATATATATATATATATATATAATATATTAAATTAAAATTGTATGTTTGGTATTTTTTTTAATTAATTTGAGTATATTTTTGTGTTTTTAGGTTTTTTTGTAATCTTGAATTTAACAGTTTTTTAGATTTTTATTGGTTTTCTCCTATTTTTTAAATCTTGTTTGTTTTTATTTTTTTTTGGGTAGTTTCTTGTTAATGATTTTTAAAAAATCTCTATTTTTAGTTGCTTAATTTGATAGTTTTTAAGGGAGTTGTCTATAATGCGACTTTTTGGAGATTCCGGTGACGGAACAGAGGAAATTGAGGTTAAATTTTCATTTGTTGCAGTTAAAATGGTTTTTTAACTGCATATTTGGATTCAGCACCCTGAAAAACCTCTGGGGCACTTTGATTATGCAGAAACTAGCTATCAAACTTGCGATTCCAATAAATTGTTGCCGCATTTTGACCGGAAAAACCCACCGGAAAGGCTTCAAAAAGTCTCATTATAGACAACTGCTTTTTTTTTTCCAAATTTATTTATGGTTTGGATTTTTATTTTTATTTTTTTTATTTTTACATTTTATTTATATATTATATATATATATTTTTATATTTATTTTTGTCCAAAAAAAATGACATAAAAAATTGTAAAGTGTCAAAATTTAAAGCGTAAAAAATTGTTAAATTTACACAATAATTATTTACATTTCATATATTACAAATGTTAAAGTAAAAAAATAGGTCTTTTAAAAAAGTGTCTGATGTTGAATCACCACTTTTTTAAATCAACATGAAAATCACTAACATTTTAAAATATAATGTACATAAAAAAAAATTGAAGTGCCAAAAATTATTCTTTAAAAAATATCAGCATGAAAATCACTAAAATTCTAAAATGTAATGTACATAAAAAAGAAATTTGAAGTGCCAAAAATTATTCTCTAAAAAATATATGCGTTCTGCATCACCCCTTTTCAAAATCATGTCACTTTTGCTATCTTTACAAAATGGGTAACAACATCAGTTCTCGTTCAAAGTTTACATTGTTTCGTGTATTTTGGTCCTCGGCTACCTCTCGTCTTTACTGTGGCAAGAGGTGGTTTCCCAACTATACGGTAAGATGTTTATGTAGTGTTTATACTTCAAATTCATATGGTTTCTTTGGGTTCATTGAGTATCAAAGGAGTGGTTGGTGAGGTGGTGGTAATTGCAGTTGCATCACATTCCTAACGATTTCTTTCCTTTTGTTTTGGAGGATTAACATTGAGCATGGTGGCCTGCAACTCGGGTTGTTAGGTTCCCATGCAGTTCTTGTGTCCTATTTCGAGCAATTGGGTGGTATTATTGTGGGGTGTCACGTGCAAGGTCATTGTGATGGAAATTGTCATCCTAGGGGTGGTGGTGAGCAAGTTGACAACACTTGGTTGGAGGTCGTGCTCTTTTGGGTAGGTGGTAAGGGTATGTATTCTTGTGTGGGATTTGGGTGGTTTGTGTGGTTCCATTCTTGT
Source organism: Pinus taeda (assembly GCA_000404065.3). Lineage (NCBI taxonomy): Eukaryota > Viridiplantae > Streptophyta > Pinopsida > Pinales > Pinaceae > Pinus > Pinus taeda. Next base: position 7,048 of record APFE030509123.1, on the reverse strand, counting down.
GTTGATGCTGAATCACCAATTTTTTAAACCAACATGAAAATCACTATCATTCTAAAATGTAATGTACATAAAAAAGAATTGAAGTGCCAAAAATTATTCTCTAAAAAATATCAGTATGAAAATCACTAACATTATAAAATGTAAAGCACATAAAAAAAAAAAATTAAGTGCCAAAAATTATTCTCTAAAAAATATATGTGTTCCGCATCACCCCTTTTCAAAATCAGGTCACTTTTTTGCTATCTCTACGAAACAGGGAACAACATCAGTTCTCGTTTCAAAGTTTACATTGTTTCATGTATTTTGGTCCTCAGCTACCTCTCGTCTTTACTGTGGAAAGAGGTGGTTTCCCAACTATATAGTAAGATGTTTATGTAGTGTTTATACTTCAAAGTCATCTGGCTTCTTTGGGTTCATTGGGTATCAAAGGAGTGGTTAGTGAGGTGGTGGTAATTGCAGTTGCACCACATTCCTAACAATTTCTTTCCTTTTGTTTTGGAGGATTAACATTGAGCATGGTGGCCTGCAACTCGAGTTGTTAGGCTCCCATGCAGTTCTTGTCTCCTATTTCGAGCAATTGGGGGGGTCATATTGTGGGGTGTCACGTGCAAGGTCATTGTGATGGAAATTGTCATCCTAGGGGTGGTGGTGAGCAAGTTGACAACACTTGGTTGGAGGTCATGCTATTTTGGGTAGGTGTTAAGGGTCTGTATTCTTCTGTGGGATTTGGGTGGTTTCTGTGGTTCCATTCTTGTGTTGATGTTGGATATGTTCCCATCTTCAAGTTGGAAGGTGCCCAACAAGAAGGAATTTTATGCTCAGGTAAATGGTTGGTTGTGTTATAGGTGGTGCCTCGTTCTATTGTGGTTTCACTATTCTCTATGGTATAGGGTGTTGGCCTCCATGATTTCCCAGCGGGGTCGTACACATTATGGAGGTTGTGGCCTGGGAGGGTGTGATGGTGCGGATGGTGATGGCCAGGGTGACATTAGATTTAGAGAGCTTGGCATAGGTGAGTTGGTCCATGACATTCACCTAGCTATGAGCCAAGAGAGAGCCTCCCTCATTCTCATCTTTTATGGAGAAGCTTCAGGATATTTCGTCTCAACTAGTGGATATCATTCATCTATGTTAGGAGTACTACTTGGAAATTATTTGTTCCTTCAATATAATACCCATACATTTTTGTTTCTTTATATCTTTTTGATCATTTCCTAATTTTAGACATAAAATGTATATGGGTTTGAGTGGAAGTGGAAGGCATGATTGGACATTATGATAATGTAATTATTTTATGGAATAATAAATAGTATTGTTTGGAAAACACTTAGGAAAGGGCACTAAAGATTTGAGATTCCTTGCCAGCATTGAAACGGTTGATGGTGGTCAAGCCCAAGATGGACCTTCCCTAAAAATCTCCAAAAAAAACCCTAGGATAAAAATTAAAAATAAATTAATTTAATATGGTGGGAGATAAGTATCATATTAAATTTCTTAGTTGGCGAAAGATACTAAGTAGGGTGGAATACAATGTTGTGGGAGAAAAAATGGGCTTTAAGGAACATAAATCTTTCGAAAAAAAAAACTACGCAAAAGGGATGGTAGACCTAAATGCAATACATTGCTAAAAATATGTTGGGAAAAAATATATAAAATAATCCACCAAGGAATCAATGGGGTTGTTTATTTTGGAGGTCAAGAAATTTTGGCGAGAGGTGTTATCAACAATTCATGGCCGGGAGGCATGTTCTTGGTTCCTGATTGTTTTATAAATAAAAATCAATGTTAGAATTCTGGTTGTTTTTTATGTTTGTGGTTCAATATTAATGATCCTACTAGATAATTTAGATTTATATTATTTAATGGTAATTGAAATAAATAATATTCTAGTTGAAGAAATAATATCCACATGCTTTATGACCATACTTCATTTTTATATGTCTAATATTTGGATCTAGATAGACAAGTTTTCATATTGACCATGGTATGTGATATCCCTTTATAATGGTAGATAATTCATATAATGTAAGTGTTAAACTGTAGAATAATTTTCTTGTTGTATAGATAAAAATAATAAGTTGGAAAAGTTAAGTATATGAGATTTGAAAGGAATCCACAAGTCTTGTGAAAGCTATAAGTATGAATTGTAGATATCTATACCAAGTCACTAATATAACAATGAAATTCTATATTTTAATATGAAATTTACATGGTCCTTATGGTGCACATAGTATTATCCTTCTCATTTAAATATTTGTGAGATGAAAGGAAAATTTACTATGTAAAATTCTAGTAAACCAATGATATAAATCAGTTGAATGTATTCACAGAAGGGGATAAGGGATATTAGAAGTTATGATATCCAAATAGAATTCAATTGATTTTTAATTCATGTTGTTGAATGCAAAGTTCAACATATTATTCCAAATTTGGAAGTAATAATTATTACAGAACTATATTAAGGAATTCCCTCAATAGAATACAAAACAATAGAAAGCAGATTATATCTATATGATCAGATGTGAAGTGAGACCTTATATTAAATTAGTATGATTGCAAAGAAAGTGAAGCAACTAGATTTTAATAAAAGAAAAGCTAGTGGGCCGTGTATCCCATAAACACTTATAAAGGATGTTACAATTAATATAGAATTATTAAGCAAGATTCACTACCACATTTAATATCTTCATGCATAAATAGTATGATCAATAGAGGAAGACTCCATATGAAAGTAAGAGATTCTCCAATAAACAATGAGCTACTGGAGCTTTCCAACATTATAAATAGTCCACAAAAGTACAGGAATACATAGTAGACAAAATGTGTATAGAGATTATACAATAATGGTACCAAATGTATAAGAATTTTATTAAAAATAAATTAGACAGTCACATTAGAACAAATCAAAGCATTCCAAAAAGAAGGACTTCAAAATTAGTGTATCATATGAGCTATTATAATTACACAGAAATGATTTCAATATGAATCTTTAGGAAAAATTAATGCGTAAATTCTAGTATTGTACTACTTAGAACAAAATGTAGAATTTAGCTATAAGAATCCCATATATACACCTTGAATCATTATATTAATATGCATGCATGCACCCACAAGAATCATAATATAACTAGAGATTCCAACCTGGGAGGGAAGATGAAATTAGCCTTGATAGGAGAAAATGAGCACCCAACTCGCTATGGAGTCCATAAAAGTAATATATGCACCTAAAACTATAAGTACCTAAGAGAAACACAAACATGAGAATTAGATAACTAGTTATATAAGTGGAAGAAAAATTATATGCCTTATCAAATGAAGGATAAGGAAGTTACCTTATAAAATTTGAGCTAGGATGACTAGTAATTCTTGCAAATAATTCCATTTGAAGAGTCAATAAAAATGAAAAGAAACCAAAAGAAAACAAATAAATTAAAAAATAAGCATTATTAATGGAAAAAGGAACCATACCAAGAAGTAAATGGATAGAGTATTTCCTCTTCCTAATTCTTTGGAAGGGCACCATGAGGAACATTGATGAAAAGCGACCTAGTAAGAACCCATTCACTGTAAAAGAAAGGAAGGAGGAAAAATTGTTTCTAGAGAACTCTAAAATTAACCATTACAAGAAGAAACCAAAATCTAAATTACCTATAGAAGAGGGAACAAAATAAAATGGTAACCTATAGACAACCCAAAGTAAAATGGAGCATCATTGTTACTGAATCTCAATATTTGATGGTGTCATGAAATCCTCTATAAACACAAAAAAATAGAGTGAAATTCAATATTATTCAAGTTATTCTCAAATTGAAAGGGAAATGACCAATATAATACAAAGAAAATATTAAAATATTTTACCAATAAGGTTGGCACAAATATGATATTTATGCAGCAATAGATTCAAACCCTCAGTGTAGTAGGGAAGTGTCTCATTCTATGAGAGTGACAATGAGAAAAAGCAGTGAAGAAGGAACACATATTCTAGAGACTGTGTAATAGAATAAAAGTTTAAACCACCAAAAATTAGAACCTTAGTAAATTGGTTGACAATGGCTTACTCATCTTGGGAAGCTAAATTGTCTTCCAAGAATACCGATCACATAGAGACAAGTCAAGTAAACACTAAGAAGAATTGAGGAATCTATTAAACCCTATTGAACAAAACAACTGGAACGATAATTTAACTACAAACACTGTATAAAAGGAACAATATATTAACAACTTGCCATAGACAAAATCTCCCTTAAGTGATCAAATATATGGCTAGGAACCTTGGTAAATGTCCATAGAAAACAGAGATAAGAGGCGAGCAAAGTTCAATTTGCTTGCTACAGGTGACGCCATAGCTTACCAGACAAGAAAAATGAAATAAAAATAACAAGGGGGCAAATAAAGGAAGCCCTAGATTTTTCCAAACCATCGTGACTACCCATGCATCCCAAGAAAATTGTCAATGACAAAGGGTCAAACACATAGGGAATGTGGAAATCACATGGGCTAGAGTAAATGGTGGTTGATCATTTGTCTAGGTGTACAAGTAAAGGAACATCTCGTGTGGTTATAAAACCTGACATAACCATATTTTTAACATATCCAAATATAATATCAATCAAACCAAACATTGTAAATACAGTGTATTGTCAAAATATCATGTGCACAAGTTTAAGTCTAACCATAAGAAATAACAAGGTAATGAAAGCCATGGTTAGCATGTAAGAAAAATCCCATATGTGGAACTCCACAAAAACATAAGAAAGGTATATGGACTATTAGATTAGACCATAGGCATCGACATAACAAAAGATTGAAATGTTAACTTAGGATAATTACAATGTGTGCTTGAATACACACCTTTGATCATATTTAAATGATGGAAAAAAGAGTTGAGTATAAAATATGGGAACTATTATTGGATATCAAGAAGCCAATTCAAATTGATGTGATTCATAGGAATAATAATTCTCATCATTGATTTAATTGAATTCAAGGGAAAAGGGAAATCAATATAGTTGACAAGAGTCTATGACTAATATATAAATAAAACATATTAAAAAATGGAAATGGGGCATGTGACATATGGTATCAGAGCCCAAGCTAAAAAAAAACTGAGCCTATGGGAAACCACCACATTGAATGAATTTACATAGAATTGTTTGTAAGATAAAACGTCTAAACTAATTGTCGATTCTGTTGATTATAAGGTACTCAAATGGAGCAGTGTTATAGGGCAGAATGGAAGATGGTTGAAATCTACCTACGATATAGGGAGAAGGAATTTATGTGGAATTAGGAGGAGGAAGTACCCCGACATCATCTCAATTTCCAGAAATCATGAGAAATCTACAACAAGAGGTACTTCACCTCATAGATAGTCATGAATGATTGCTTAAGTTTAGTGACAAACAAGAAAGGTTGGTAAGAGAACTAACTACAAAATATAGCCATAACACAATAGAGGAAGCGGGGCATGAAGAGAAAGTAGAACCCCTAAAAATAAAAAATGAAGAGACAAAGATAGAAAGGTCTGAAAGTGGGAGTGAATAAGTGAAAAACATATCGAAATGTAGAGAAAACAAAAAGGAAGAAGAAAGTGGATTTGCATGGGGACTTAAAAAAAATAAGTACTCCTACATTTGATGGTGAAAAGGAGGAGGATATAGAGGTGTGGATGCTCAATATAACATAGAATTTTCAATTTTATGAGTACAACAACAATTTGAAGGTTAGATTGGCCATTTATCATCTACAAGGGAAAGTTTCTCATTGGTGGGAGGAAGTGAAAATAGTGTGTATGCTAGAGGAAAAAATAATTTCTTAGGAAGAGTTCCGAAAGAAAATTAGGTCCAAATATCTAAGTGAACAACACTATGGTGATTGAGCCAAGGAATTCCATGAGTTGAGACTATGACATTTAACTATGGATGAGTTTAGCTAAATTCATAACCTTATTCTATTATGTTAATTATATCATGGACGAGAAGGCCAAAGTGAAAAGGCTTTTAAACTTCTTACTTGTTTCTTATAAATAAAGGATTGAGTTGAACAATCTTAAAACAATAGATGAAGCAATGAGAAAAGCAAGGCTTTCTTACCAACAATTTAGGAATAGAGGAAAAGCTAAAAAGCTTGGTAGAGTAAGGATATAAATAACAAAGAGACAAAAATTGTATATCTTAAAAATTTTGGAATGGATCGCCAACGTAGAGGTTCAATAGAGGTAATTCAACCCTACCTGCCCAATCTCAAAATAGATTAAAACAGAGAAAGCTGAATAAAAAAATAGTTGAGGTTGAAGAAAGAGAACCTTCAAAAAATTTGGGGTGTGGAAGAACTCGCATTTTGAGGGACTATCCACATAACTCAAGATATCTTCAAAATATACAGGCAATACATGAAGCAACAATATTAAATGACATTGCAAGAAACATTCCAAAAATAAGTGTCATATCATGTCTTAATAGGTACGGATTGGTTGAGAAAACACAAAGTTGTAATAAACTACTTAGAGAATATAATGAGAAATGTAAATAAAGTAGGAATAACATAGTTGATAAAAGGCATACCAAAACCAATCTTAGTCAGAAATATTTCAACATTGCAGCTGAAAATGTGTGCAGGAAAAGGTTGTCAATTTTTCGTTGTTTAGGTTGAAGAAAATGGGAAGAAACCAAAAATACAAAATTTAATTGAATTTCCAATTATTAGAAGCCCTAAGAAATTATTTTAAGAAGATATTCCAGGACTACCTCCCCACAGAGACATAGATTTCTCCATTTATTTAGTGTTAGGAGCTACCCTAGTGTTTAGAGAACCTTAGCGAATGAGTATTCTAGACTTATTAGAACTAAAGATGCAATTAAATGAACTACTCAATAAAGGATATATTAGACCCAATATTTCCCCATGGGGACCACAGTGTTATTTGTGAAGAAGAAGGATGGATCACTAAAAATATGCATAAATTACATATAATTAAAAAAATTAACCATTAAAAATAAATACCCGCTACCCCGCATTAATCATCTATTTGATCAAGTAAGAGGGGAAA
>APFE030509121.1:3651-19930 GCA_000404065.3 Pinus taeda | reverse complement strand
TCATCCAAAGGAGTTGTGTGCAACAAGATGCAGCAACCACATATTCTGCTTCAACTGTAGATAAAGCAATCGAACTCTGTTTCTTGTTGAACCAAGATACTAATCTGGAACCCATAAAGAATGCACCACCACTAGTGCTTTTTCTTTCATCCACGCTTCTAGCCCAATCTGCATCTGTATAAGCATGAAGAGTGAGATCTGTATCTCTAGGATACCATAGACCATAATTTTGAGTTCCTTGAAGATACTTGAAAATTCTCTTTACTGCCTGAAGATGAGTTTCCTTTGGATTTGCCTGAAATCTTCCAACTATTCCTACTACATGCATGATGTCTGGTTGGGTTCCTGTTAGATAGAGAAGACTACCAATCATAGATCTATAGGTTGGTTGATGCACTGTTGTCGAGTCATCGTTTGCGTTGAGGCTGCATCGTGTCACCATCGGGGTACATACAGGTTTCGAATCCTCCATCCCATATTTCTTCAAGATCTGCTTGAGGTAGTTGGTTTGAGATAAGAAGATACCGCCTTCATTTTGTTGGATTTGTAAACCAAGAAAATATGTCAGCTCACTAATCAAGGACATTTCAAATTCTTTCTGCATCACTAAGGAAAAATTTTGACTCATAGCTTCTTCATTGCTGCCAAATATGATATCATCAACATATACAACAAGTATTAGCAATTTGTCATTTTCAATTTTTATATAAAGATTGCTATCTGTTGATCCTTTTGAAAAACCTTGTTGATGAAGGTATTTGTCCAGACGATAGTACTAAGCCCTTGGAGCCTGTTTAAGACCATAGAGAGCCTTCTTAAGTTTGCATACAAGTTTTGGATCATTTCCAAGGATGAATCCATCTGGCTACTCAATGTACACTTCTTCTTCTAAGTCTCCATTCAGAAAGGCTGATTTCACGTCCATTTGAAATACTTTGAACTTCTAAAAGCTAGAGAGAGCAAGGAACATTCCGATGGCCTCAAGTCTAGCAACGGGAGCAAAAGTTTCTTCAAAGTCTATTCCTTCTTGTTGAGCATACCCTTTACAAACAAGTCTGGCCTTGTTTCTAATCACTTCCCCATTTCCATTCAATTTGTTTTTGAAGATCCATTTTGTCCCTATGACATTCTTATCTTTTGGTCTAGGAACCAACTTCCAAGTGTTATTCTTTTCAATCTGCTCAAGTTCTTCATCCATTGCCTTGACCAAGTATTCATCTTTGCATGCCTCTCTTACATTTTGTGGTTCAGTGGAGGAAAGTAATGCCAAATAGCTTGAAGCTTCTACAATTGTTCTTCTTTTTTGTATTCCTTCCTTTCTTTGCCCCAAAATTTGAGATTCTGGATGATTCTTCTTAACGTACCTGGATGGAGTCTTTTCTTCTATCCTTATCTGGTCTTCAGGCTCCTCATGGGTTTCTTCTTCATCATGAATCTGATTTGATGTTGATGGATAGTCGTCATCATCTTCGAAATCTTCAGATCTAACCTGCCTAGGAGTGTTTTCTTCTTCATCAACCACTACATCAATACTTTCAACAATTTTTTCAAGCCTTTTATTATAACACTTGTATGCTTTGTTGTGGGGTGAGTAACCAAGGAGAATGCCTTCATTTTCTCTAGGTTCAAACTTTCCAAGATGTTGATCAGTATTTTTGATGTAGCATTTTCTTCCAAAATTTTTAAATATTTTACCGAAGGAGTCTCACCATACCAGAGCCCATGAGGGGTTTGAGTGCTGTTCACCAGAACATTTATTTTGTTGAGAATAACAATTGCAACAAATGCAGCTTCACCCCAGAAAGTTGCAGGAGTTCTAGACTCATCAAGCATAGCACGAGCCATTTGTTGAACCATTCTATTCATCCTTTCAACTACACCATTTTGCTGAGGAGTCTTAGCTGTAGAGAATTTTCTTCTTATTCCATGTTCTTCACAAAAATCGAAAAAGTCATTTGAGGTAAACTGCCCAACTCTATCAAATCCGAGGCATTTAATTTTGTGATCTGATTCGTTTTCAAACAAAGCTTTGAAGTATTTGAATTTTTTCAAAGGCTTCATCTTTGTGCTTCATTAGTCCTATCGAAACCATCCTTGAATAGTCGTCAATGAATAATATAAATTATTCTTCTCCTTGAGGCGACTTTTCCTAGATGGACCATATACATCAGTATGGACAAGCTCAAGTGGCCTGATAGCTGATCCTTCCTTCTCAGGGATGTTAGTTCTGGTTTTCTTACCAAACTGACATGATTTGCATATTGTATTATCTGGAATTCTCATGTCTGGAAGACCACGAACTGCCTGGTATTTGCATGCTTTCCTTATCTGTGAGAAGCTTAGATGCCCCAACCTCCGGTGCCATAGCCATTGTTCATCATTCTTGCTCAGATAGCATTGTTCTTTTCCTTCTTTGAATATGTATAAATTATTTGGAGTTATTATTCCTTTGATCACTGTTTCTCCTGTATAAAGATCACGAACACTACATCCATTTGATCGAAATATTACCTCTGTTCCTTGATCGCACATCTGACTGACATTCAATATATTATGCTTTAAGCCATCAACATACATAACATTTCCTTCTTTGACCTTTTTTTTTAAAAGAATAGAACCTTTACCTTTTATGACTGCAGGGGCGTCATTTCCAAATGAGACCTTCTTCTCCTTCTCCAAGGCACTATATGACTGAAGTTTTTCTTTATCACCTGTCATAGGTTTTGAACATCCACTGTCGATGTACCATTGATTTTCCTGCCCTTCTACATATAAGGCTATACCACATCTTTCTAGTTGTGGTTCTTTCATTCTCCATGTTTTGATATTTGAGGCTTGCTCCTTCTGAGTTTCCTACTGAAACCTGCTCTTGCATTAAGAATCTTCATGACCAAAATTATTACAAATAGAACAGTCTATTTCATTTTCAGGAGCAGAAAAGTTATTGTAGGTCCTTTTCATGATCCCAGTCATACTCTGTTTTTGAGTTTTTCTAGTCATGATAGTTTTGTAGGCAACACACAGAGCTGCTTTGTGTCAAAAGTTGTCACAAGAGAAACATTGGCCATTGGAGAAATTCCTACAATTATCAACCCTGTGAACCGAATTATTGTAGTTTTCATTGACATTCATTCTTGAGGCAAAATCATTTACATGTGGTCTGTTGTAGCTTCTGTTTATCCTTGAAGCAGATTGCCCCTGATTTATGTGGTGACCTCTATTCATTCTTGAAGAAAAATGTCCCTGATTCACCTGGTGAGCAGCATTGTGCCTTTGCTATTGATTGTCAATTTGTTCACTTCTCCTTGCTGCATCAATATAACTTTTGGAGGTGGATGGCTTCTGTGCTTGAGATGCTTCTTCATTATATCCTAGACCTATCATGATTAGTGGATAACGCTGTACTTTGATAATCTCATCTAACATTTCAGATCCTTTAACAAATCTAAGATTAAGAGCTTTAGTTTTATCAATCTCTTTTCTAAGTCCCACTATTTCACATTCTAACTTTTCATGATGTTTTTTACTTTCGGCCAATTGTAATTGCAGAGTATCTATAATCATATTTTTCTCTTCTAAACAAATTTTGAGTTTAGAAATCTCTTCATAAAGACCACCTTCATCTATAGCATCCATGAAATCATCATCTTCAAAATCCATTAAAAGTCTATAATTATTACCTTGTTCATCTTCATCACTATTTCAAAATCCATCACTGTCTTCATGAGTGTAATAGCTTTTCTTATTTACATTATGTTTCTTGTTCCATCTAACAAGTTCCTTACCTTTATGAGGACACTTGGCAGCATAGTGACCGACTCTTCCACAAGCAAAACATTTGAAAGGTAACATACCTATGAATCTTCCAGCACCCCGTTGAAGGTTCTTGACAAAATTTGATTCTTCCTCTTCTACTAACATATGTCCTAAGTTATAAGAAAATCCTTTTCCTAAGTCCTTGAATGTGGCTTCTCTTTTGTCTGATGGTCCCTCTTTCCTCATTTCATAAGCGGTTAGAATTCTGTGTAGTTGTGACATTGTAATTTTCTGTAGATTCTCCTCTTCTTCTATTGTAGAAACTTTTGATTCAAACTTAGAAGACAAATATCTCAGAACCTTTTCAACCACAACAACCTCTTTTATTTCTTCACCCAAATGTTTCATACAATTAACAATCTCATCTATCCGCAGCAAATAGTTAGCCACACTTTCATCATTGTACATTCTGGGATTTTCATATTGAATTTTGAGGGTTTGAAGTTTTTCTCTTTTTACCTGTTCATCTCCTTCAAAGCTCAGAATGATCTTATCCCATATTTCTTTTGCGGTTTTATACTGCATAATCTTGACGAATTCTGATTGACATAGACATCCTAATAGAGTATTGACAGCCTTTGCATTAGTTTCAAATTGCTTCTTCTCAGCCGAATCTGTAGGAGTTGCTGATGGAAAAGTGTACCCTGTATCTATGATATCCTAGACTTCTATACCAAGAGATTGAATATAGGCTGTAACTCTTACCTTCTAATAGACGAAGTTGGTTCCAACAAAAATTGGTGGCCTGATTGATGTTTCTCTCTCGTGGTTGCTCAGGATGATAGATCTTCCTTGAAGCGATCAAGCTTCTTCTAAAGGACCTACTTTGATACCAATTGTTGGAAATAACACTGAGAGGGGGGGTGAATCAGTATTATCTGGTCAATTATTTTTTTTCAAACCCATAACATATACGCTACTTCAATTAGAGAAAACCGCGTATATATGCAAACATAGATAAGGAAACCCGCATATACCATACAAACTTATAATTTAAAATATTCTACAAATGTTGAAAATTAATCTATGCTTCAGGATCATATAAACAATAACTAGGAACAGAAAAATGGAGCAGAAGACAACCACACACAAGAACACAAGATATAAGGCGAAAACCCAATGTGGATGAAAACCACCTGCTTCAATATGTAGACCTCTATATTTTCAATTAGAAACTTCCTTTTACAATGATTTTGTACTGGTGCAGTCCTTTACCAGTACACAGGCTGCTACCTGCAGAGAGCTACAACCCTCTCTCGTTTTCCAGCTTCTCTTGGAAGGGAGCTACAACCCCCTTAGTTCTTGTACTAGCTAAGATACTAGTACACATGTTGTTACCTGTAGAAGACTACAACCTTCTCTTCCTGCCAGGGACCATGTTTCATAAATTTTCAGACTAGATCCACAAATGACATCAATCAAACATCAAGAATTTCTGCATCAACCTATCATCTTTTCATCCAATCAAAACTGAATCAAAATAAACACTTCTCTGACGACTGTACCCAGATCATAATAACAGTAATCACACCCCACTTCTGGACCTAGAACACTGTAGCAATAAACAGAAGCAGCTAGAACATAAATCAAGATATGTATGCTACTTCACTTTTCAGAAACCTGCATACAGATATATAAGTTCATTCTTTCAAACATTCAGATATTAGTTAACCTAGTTTATCAGATTTATAGATCAAGCGTGCGCCACATATCACAGATCAAAATCATATAGAGATACAACTATTCCAGCCTTAAGATTTTGACCCATCAATGGAAATTATCCTTGTCCTTGCGCTCAGGTTCCTTCTTCATTCAGATCCAGATCTGCACCATAACCCAATCACAGCATTCCAGATCTAGCACTTTATCAGATATTCAATAATTCAGAAGATGCCTTGCCAAATGATCTCCTTCCTCTTTTATAGCCTTGGGCCTTTGACAATACCACGGACCAAAAACCATAACACTTCAATACCATGAACCCAATACATGGGATCAACACTTATGACGAGATAGCATGGCCCAAAACCATAGGTTCAAATACCAAGGACTAAATACCACGGACCAAAACCATTGGATCAAAAACTGTCAGACTAATACCATGAACCAACCATAAGATTTCCCATGTGCATGCACTTTTCTCTGCACGAAAGTGCGTGAACTTTTTTCTGCATGAAAGGAAATTTTCTCTCCATGAAAGTGTGTGAACTTTTATCTGGATGAAAGGAACCTTTCTCTGGATGAAAGTGCATGAACTTTGTTGCACTATAATTTATCATCTAAGATGAGTGGGTTGCCATCAAGTGCAACATATGTATCATAATGCCGAAAATATCCCCCTTTGGACTTGATGGCAACAACAACCAATCACTCTCCCCCTTTGACATCAAGGGCAAAGGGGCGAACTACCATACTCCCCCTTAGTACCTGCTGAAAACTCTGAATGAGCTCCCACTTTGTATATGATATGTGCTGAAATGTTGTCTGCAAAAAGATGTTCTACAAGAAAGAATATGACTCCATACATTATAATTAACCTTCCTATCATCAAGACTCATACATACATCCATCTCCCATCCAAGTGGGAATAAGATAGACAAAACTCATTCATCCCAAGCATAGCGGGGAAACCAAAATAGGTCGTTACATGACCTTGATATCAAACGAAATACACGACATATCATCAGCAGAATCATCTTTTAGTCTAGCACACATTGATCTACTCCACGAGAAAACTCTTGAGAAATCAACCCAAGGACTTCTAAGATAATGCCAACAATGCATCATTAGAAGAATATATGCTCCCCCTAAACCTGTGCCAAATGATCTCTGATAGACCCATTCGACCCACATAGACTGACAAATGTACATGTATCCACCTGCGTACAACAGACAAGATTCAATAGCAGGATGATGCATCAACAACCCTCAGAAGGAACATACTCCAATTTGACCTTTTGTTCCAGCACTTGTTCTCAGAGAAAATGATACTTGATTGGTATGTGCTTGGTCTTTGAATGTATGACTAGGTTCTTTGAAATGCTGATTGCACTTGTATTATCACATAAGATGGAGATAGGTGGATTACAAGTCATTTGAAAATCCTGCAAAGTTTGCATCATCCAAAGGAGTTGTGTGCAACAAGATGCAACAACCACATATTCTGCTTCAGCTGTAGACAAAGCAAACGAATTCAATTTCGTGCTAAACCAAGATACTAATCTAGAACCCATAAAGAATGCACCACCAATAGTGCTTTTTCTGTCATCCATGCTTCCAACCCAATATGCATTTGTATAAGCATGAAGAGTGAGATCTGTATCTCTAGGATACCATAGACCATAGTTTTGAGTTCCTTGAAGATACTTGAAAATTCTCTTTACTGCCTGAAGATGAGTTTCCTTTGGATCTACCTGAAATCTTCCAACTATTCCCATTGTATGCATGATGTCTGGTCGGGTTCCTGTTAGATAGAGAAGACTACCAATCATAGATCTATAGGTTGGTTGATGCACTACTGCCGAGTCATCATTTGTGCTGAGGCTGCATCCTGTCACTATTGGGGTACATACAGGTTTCAAATCCTCCACCCCATATTTCTTCAAGATCTGCTTGAGGTACTTGGTTTGAGATAAGAAGATATTGCCTTCATTTTTATGGATTTATAAACCAAGAAAATATGTCAGCTCACCAATCAAGGACATTTCAAATTCTTTCTACATCACCCAGGAAACATTTTGACTCATAGCTTCTTCATTGCTGCCAAATATGATATCATCAACATACACTACAAGTATTAGAAGTTTGTCATTTTCAATTTTTATATAAACATTGCTATCTGCTGATCCTTTTGAAAAACCTTGTTGATGAACGTATTTTTCCAGACGATAGTACCAAGCCCTTGGAGCCTATTTAAGACCATAGAGAGCCTTCTCTAGTGTACATACAAGTTTTGGATCATTTCCAAGGATGAATCCATCTGGCTGTTCAACATACACTTCTTCTTCTAAGTCTCCATTCAGAAAGGTTGATTTCACGTCCATTTGAAATACTTTGAACTTCTGAAAGCTAGAGAGAGCAAGGAACATTCTGATGGCCTCAAGTCTAGCAATGGGAGCACAAAGTTTTCTTCAAAGTCTATTCCTTCTTGTTTGAGCATACCCTTTACAAAAAATTCTGGCCTTGTTGTAATCACTTGTGCATTTTCATTCAACTTGTTTTTGAAGATCTATTCTGTCCCTATGACATTCTTATCTTTTGGTCTAGAACCAACTCCCAAGTGTTATTCTTTTTGATCTGCTCAAGTTCTTCATCCATTGCCTTGACCCAACATTCATCTTTGCATGCCTCTCTTACATTTTGTGGTTCAGTGGAGGAATGTAATGCCAAATAGCTTGAAACTTCTGCATTTTTTCTTCTTGTTTGTATTCCTACCTCTTTTTTCCCCAAAATTTGAGATTCTGGATGATTCTTCTTAACGTACCTAGATGGAGTCTTTTCTTCTATCCTTATTTGTTCTTCAGGTTCCTCATGGGTTTCTTCTTTATAGGTTTATTATTCATCATGAATCCAATTTGATGTTGATGGATAGTCCTCATCATCTTCGAAATCTTCATATCTTACCTGCCTACGAGTGTTTTCTTCTTCATCAACCACTACATCAATACTTTCAACAATTTTTCCAAGCCTTTTATTCTAACACTTGTATGCTTTGCTGTCGGGAGAGTAACCAAGGAGAATGCCTTCATCTTCTCTAGATTCAAACTTTCCAAGATGTTCTTTAGTATTTTTGATATAGCATTTGCTTCCAAAAATTTTGAAATATTTTACCGAAGGAGTCTCACCATACTAGAGCTCATGAGGGGTTTGAGTGATGTTCACTCGAACATTTGTTTTGTTGAGAATAACAACTACAGCAAATGCAGCTTCACCCCAGAAAGTTGCGGGAGTTCCAGACTCATTAGGCATAGCATGAGCCATTTGTTGAACCGTTCTGTTCGTCCTATCAACTACTCCATTTTGCTGAGGAGTCCTGACTGTAGAGGATTCTCTTCTTATTCCATGTTCTTCAAAAAAATTGAAAAATTCATTTGAGGTAAACTCCCCACCTCTATCAGACCTGAGGCATTTAATTTTGTGATCTGATTCGTTTTCAACCAAAGCTTTGAAGGATTTGAATTTTTTCGAAGGCTTCATCTTTGTGCTTCGTCAGTCCTATCCAAAACATCCTTCAATAGTCGTCAATGAATAATATAAAGTATTCTTCTCCCCGATGCGAACTTTTCCTAGATGGACCACATACATTAGTATGGAAAAGCTTAAGTGGTCTGCTAGCTAATCCTTCCTTCTCAGGGAAGTTAGTTCTGGTTTTCTTACCAAACTGACATGATTTGCATATTGTATTATTTGGAATTCTGATGTCTCGAAGACTACGAACCGCCTAGTATTTGCATGCTTTCCTTATCTGTGAGAAGCTTAGATGCCCCAACCTTGGATGCCATAGCTAGTGTTCATCATTCTTACTCAGATAGCATGTTGTTGTCCTTCTTTCAATATGTATAAATTATTTGGAGTTCTTATGCCTTTGATCACCATTTCTCCTGTATCAAGATCACGAACACTACATCCATTTGATCGAAATATTACCTCTGTTCCTTGATCACACATCTGACTGACAATCAATAGATTATGCTTTAAGCCATCAACATAGATAACATTTCCTACTTTGACCTTTTCTTTTAAAAGAACAAAACATTTACCTTTTACGAGTGCAGGGTGTCATTTCCAAATGAGACCTTCTTCTCCTTCTCCAAGGCGCTATATGACTGAAGTTTTTCTTTATCACCTGCCATATGTTTTGAACATCCACTGTTGATGTACCATTGATTTTCCTGCCCTTCTGCATGTAAGGCTATACCACATCTTTCTGGTTGTGGTTCTTTCATTCTCCATGTTTTGATATTTGAGGCTTGCTCCTTCTAAGTTTCCTGTCAAAACCTGCTTCTACATTCAGAATATTCATGACCAAAATTATTACGAATAGAACATTCTATTTCATTTTCAAGAGCAAAAAAGTTATTGTAGGTCCTTTTCATGATCCCAGTCATACTCCTCTATTTTTGAGTTTCTCTAGTCATGATAGTTTTGTAGGCAACACACTGAGCTGCTTTGTGTCAAAAGTTGTGACAAGAGAAACAGTGGCCATTATTCCTGCGATTATCAATCGTGTGGACAGAACAATTGTAGTTTTAATTGACATTTATTATTGAGGCAAAATGATTTACCTGTGGTCTGTTGTAGCTTCCGTTTATCCTTGAAGCAGATTTCCCCAGATTGACTTCGTGATCTTTCTTCATTCTTGAAGAAAAATGTCCTTGATTTACTTGGTGAGCAACATTGTGCCTTTGCTGTTGATTCTCAATTTGTTCACTTCTCCTTGCTGCATCAATATAACTTTTGGAGGTGGATAGATTCTGTGCTTGAGATGCTTCTTCATTATATCCCAGATCTTTCTTTATTAGTGGAGAATTTTGTACTTTGATAATCTCATATAACATTTCATATCCTTTAACAAATCTAAGATTAAGAGCTTTAGTTTTCTTAATCTCTTTTCTATGTCTCACTATTTCACATTCTAACTTTTCATGTTGTTTTTCACTTTCAGCCAATTGTAATTGTAGAGTATCAATAATCATATTTTTCTCTTCTAAACAAATTTTGAGTTTAGAAATCTCTTCAGAAATAACTTCTTCATCTATAGCATCCATGAAATCATCATCTTCAAAAGCCATTGAAAGTCTATAATTATTACCTTGTTCATCTTCATCACTATTTGAAAATACATCACTATCTTCATGAGTGTAATAACTTTTCTTATTTACATTATGTTTCTTGTTCCATCTAATACGTTCCTTACTTTTTTGAGGACACTTAGCAACATAGTGACTGACTCTTCGACAAGCAAAACATTTGAAAGGTAACTTACCTCTGAATCTTCCAGCACCTCGTTGAAGGTTCTTGACAAAATTTGATTCTTCCTCTTCTTCTAACATATGTCCTGAGTCATAAGAATCTCCTTTTCCTAAGGCCTTGAATGCGGCTTCTCTTCTATTTGATGGCCCCCTTTTCCTCATTTCATAAGCGGTTAGAATTCCGTGTAGTTGCGACACGGTAATTTTCTATAGATTCTCCTTTTCTTCTATTGAAAAAACTTTTGATTCAAACTTAGAAGACAAATATCCCAGAACCTTTTCAAGCACAATAGCCTCTTTTATTTGTTCACCCAAATTTTTCAAACAATTAACAATCTCATGTATGTGTAGGAAATAGTTAGCCACACTTTCATCATTGTACATTCTGAGATTTTCATATTGAATTTTGAGGGTTTGAAGTTTTTCTCTTTTTACTGTCCCATATTTCTTTTGCGGTCTTATACTGCATAAGCTTGACGAATTCTGATTGAGATAGACATCCTAATATAGTATTGACAACCTTTGCATTAGTTTCAAACTGCTTCTTCTTAGCCGGATCTGTAGGAGTTGCTGATGGAAAAGCGTACCCTGTATCTATGATATCCCAGACTTCTGTACCAAGAGATTGAAGATAAACTGTAACTCTTACCTTCCAATAGACAAAGTTGGTCCCATCAAAAATTGGTGGCCTGGTTGATGCTTCTCTCTCATAGTTTCTCATGATGATAGATCTTCCTTCAAGTGATCAAGCTTCTTCTGAAGGACCTGCTCTGATACCAATTGTTGGAAATAATACTGAGAGGGGGGGTGAATCAGTATTATGTGGTCAATTATTTTCTTTTTTAAACCCAGAACATATACGCTACTTCAGTTAGAGAAAACTGTGTATATATGCAACTACACATAAGGAAACCCACGTATACCATACAAACCTATAATTTAAAATTTTCTACAGATGTTGAACATCAATCTATGTGTTAGGATCATATAAACAGTAACCAGGAACAGAAAAATAGAGCAGAAGACAATCACACACAAGATCACAAGCTATATGGTGGAAACCTAATGTGGGTGAAAACCACCTGCTGCAATATGTCTCTATCTTTTCAATTAGAAACTTCTTTTTACAATGATTCTGTACTGGTGCAGTCCTTTACCAGTACGCAGGCTGCTACTTACAGAGAGCTACATCCCTCTCTTGATTTCTAGCATCTCTTGGAAGGCAGCTACAACCCCCTTAGATCTTGTACTAGTTGAGATACTAGTACGCAGGCTGCTACCTGCAGAAGACTACAACCTTCTCTTCCTTGCAGGGACCACGTTTCATAAATTTTCAGACTGGATCCACAAATGACATCAATCAAACATCAAGAATTTCTCCATCAACCAATCGCCTTTTCACAAATCAAAACTGAATCAAAATAAACACTTCTCTGACGACTGTACCCAGATCATAATAACAGTAATCACACCCGACTTCTGAACCCAGAACACTATAGCAATAAACAGAAGTAGCTAGAACATAAATCAAGAGATGTACGCTACTTCACTTTTCAGAACCCTGCGTACAGATCTATAAATTCATTCTTTCAAACATTCAGATATTAGTTAACCCAATTTATCAGATTTATAGATCAAGCGTGTGCCACATATCACAGATCAAAATCATATAGAGATACCACTATTGCACCCTTAAGATTTTGACCCATCAATAGAAATTATCCTTCTCCTTGGGCTTAGGTTCCTTCTTCATTCAGATCCAGATCCGCACCATAACCCAATCATAGTATTTTAGATCTAGCACTTTATCAGATATTCAATAATTCAGAATATGCCTTGCCAAATGATCTCCTTCCTCTTTTATAGCCTTAGGCCTTTCACAATACCACGGACCAAAAACCATAACAATTCAATACCATGCACCCAATACTTGGGATCAACACTTATGACGAGATACCATGGCCCAAAACCGTAGGTTCAAATACCAAGGACTAAATACCACAGACCAAGACCATAGGATCAAAAACTGTCGGACTAATACCATGAACCAACCATAATATTTCCCATGTGCATGCGCTTTTCTTTGCATGAAAGTGCGTGAATTTGTTTATGCATGAAAGGAACTTTTCTCTGCATGAAAGTGTGTGAACTTTGATGCACTATAATTTATCATATGAGATGAGTGGGTTGCCATCAAGTACAACATATGTATCATAATGCCAACAATCTCCCCCTTTGGACTTGATGGCAACAATAGCCAATCACTCTCCCCCTTTGACATCAAGGGAAAAGGGGCAGACTACCATACTCCCGCTTAGTACCTGCTAAAAACTCTGAACGAGCTACCCCATTGTATATGCTTTGTGTTGAAATGTTATTTGCAAAAAGTTGTTCCACAAGAAAGAACATGACTCCATACATTATAAGTAACCTTCCTATCATCAAGACTCATTTCCCATCCAAGTGGGAATAAGATAGACAAAACTCATTCATCCCAGGCATAATGGGGAAACCAAAATAGGTCGTTACATGACCTTGATATGAAAATAAATACATGACATATCACCAGCAGAATCATCCTTCAGATGATCACACATTGATCTACTCAACCAGAAAACTCTTGAGAAATCAAACCAAGGACTTCTAAGATAATTCCAACAATGCATCATCAGAAGAATATATGCTCCCCCTGAACTTGTGCCAAATGATGTCTGATAGACCCATTCGACCCACATAGACTGGAAAATGTACGTGTATCCACCTGCGTACAATAGACAAGATTCAACAGCAGGATGATGCATCAACAACCCCCAGCTTCTGTCTAAGGTATTCAAATGTCTCCCTGGGCAATCGTTTGGTGAGTATATCAGCAACTTGTTCCTTGGAGGGAACATACTCCAATTTGACCTTTTGTTCCAGCACTTGTTCCTGGAGAAAATGATACTTGATTGGTATGTGCTTTGTCTTTGAATGCATGACTGGGTTCTTTGAAATGCTGATTTCACTTGTATTATCACATAAGATGGAGATAGGTGGAGTACAAGTGATTTGATAATCCTGCAATGTTTTCATCATCCAAAGGAGTTGGTTGGAACAAGATGCAACAGCCACATATTCTGACTGAACTGTAGATAATGCAATAGAACTCTGTTTCTTACTGAACCAAGATACTAATCTGGAACCCATAAAGAATGCACTGCCACTAGTGGTTTTTCTGTCATCCGCGCTTCTAGCCCAATCTGTATCTGTATAAGCATGAAGAGTGAGATCTGTATCTCTAGGATACCATAGGCCATAGTTTTGAGTTCCTTGAAGATACTTGAAAATTCTCTTTACTGCCTGAAGATGAGTTTCCTTTGATTTGCTTGAAATCTTCCAACTATTCCTACTTCATGCATGATGTCTGGTCGGGTTCTTGTTAGATAGAGCAGACTTCCAATCATGGATCTATAGGTTGGTTGGTGCACTGCTGCTGATTCATCATTTGCACTGAGGCTGCATCCTGTGACCATCGAGTGCATACTGGTTTCGAATCTTCCATGCCATATTTCTTCAAGATTTGCTTGAGGTACTTGGTTTGAGATAATAAGATACCGCCTTTATTTTGTTGGATTTGTAAGCCAAGAAAATATGTCAGCTCACCAATCAAGGACATTTCAAATTCTTTCTGCATCACCAAGGAAAAATTTTGACTCATAGCTTCTTCATTGCTGTCAAATATGATATCATCAACATACACAACAAGTACTAGCAATTTGTCATTTTCAATTTTTATATAAAGATTGCTATCTGCTGATCCTTTTGAAAAACCTTGTTGATGAAGGTAGTTTTTCAAACGATAGTACCAAACCCTTGGAACTTGTTTAAGACCATAGAGGGCCTTCTTAAGTCTGCATACAAGTTTTGGATCATTTCCAAGGATGAATCCATCTAGCTTCTCAATGTACACTTATTCTTCTAAGTCTCCATTCAGAAAGGCTGATTTCACGTCCATTTGAAATACTTTGAACTTCTGAAAGCTAGAGAGAGCAAGGAACATTCTGATGGCCTCAAGTCTAGCAATGGGAGCAAGAGTTTCTTCAAAGTCTATTCCTTCTTGTTGAGCATACACTTTACAAACAAGTCTGGCCTTGTTTCTAATCACTTCCCCATTTTCATTCAACTTGTTTTTGAAGATCCATTTTGTCCCTATGACATTCTTATCTTTTGGTCTAGGAACCAACTCCCAAGTGTTATTCTTTTCGATTTGCTCAAGTTTTTCATCCATTGCCTTGACCCAGCATTCATCTTTGCATGCCTCTCTTACATTTTGTGGTTCAGTGGAGGAAAGTAATGCCAAATAGCTTGAAGCTTCTGCAATTGTTCTTCTTGTTTGTATTCCTGCCTCTTTTTTCCCCAAAATTTGAGATTCTGGATGATTCTTCTGAACGTACCTGGATGGAGTCTTTTCTTCTATCCTTATTTGTTCTTCAGGCTCCTCATGGGTTTCTTCTTCATAGGTTTCTTCTTCATCATGAATCTGATTTGATTTTGATGGATAGTCCTCATCATCTTCGAAATCTTCAGATCCTACCTACCTAGGAGTGTTTTCTTCTTCATCAACCACTACATCAATACTTTCAACAATTTTTCCAAGCCTTTTATTATAACACTTGTATGCTTGGTGGTGGGGAGAGTAACCAAGGAGAATGCCTTCATCTACTCTAGGTTCAAACTTGCCAAGATGTTCATCAGCATTTTTGATATAGCATTTTCTTCCAGAAATTTTGAAATATTTTACCGAAGGAGTCTCACCATACCAGAGCTCATGAGGGGTTTGAGTGTTGTTCAGCCAGACATTTGTTTTGTTGAGAATAACAACTGTAGCAAATGCAGCTTCACCCTAGAAAGTTGCGGGAGTTCCAGACTCATCAAGTATAGCACGAGCCATTTGTTGAACCGTTCTGTTCATCCTTTCAACTACTCCATTTTGCTGGGGAGTCCTGGCTGTAAATAATTCTCTTCTTATTCCATGTTCTTCACAAAAATCGAAAAATTCATTTGAAGTAAACTCCCCACCTCTATTAGACCTGAGGCATTTAATTTTGTGATCTGGTTCGTTTTCAACCAAAGCTTTGAAGGATTTAAATTTTTCGAAGGCTTCATCTTTGTGCTTCATTAGTCCTATCTAAACCATCCTTGAATAGTCGTCAATGAATAATATAAAGTATTCTTCTCCTCGAGGTGACCTTTTCCTAGATGGACCACATACATCAGTATGGACAAGCTCAAATGGCCTGTTAGCTGATCCTTCCTTCTCAGGGAAGTTAGTTCTGGTTTGCTTACCAAACTGACATGATTTACATATTGTATTATCTGGAATTCTGACGTCTGGAAGACCACGAATTGCCTGGTATTTGCATGCTTTCCTTATCTGTGAGAAACTTAGATGCCCCAACCTCTGGTGCCATAGCCAGTGTTCATCATTCTTGCTCAGATAGCATTGTTGTTGT